>PNEQ01103238.1:0-38414 GCA_003012365.1 Medauroidea extradentata | reverse complement strand
TAATTACTGTACTGTAATGCACCGCTCCACCCTACTGGCTCCCCTTCTGCCTTAGGGAACTTTGCCTGCCATGCGTAAAAATATCTCAAACACTAGGCTGAACTTACTCTCAGACTTCTCACTTGCAAATCAGAAGGATACGGTTTAAGGTCACTACTCACAACCAATATCCATAGTACATGTTCATAACTCAACATTTATTCCTATTTTCATATGAGCAAATTCCATTACAATATTAAGGGGATTGTACCTCTAAAACTATTAAAAAGGGTTACACTCAGTCTCACAAGAATATTTCACAGACTCATTAAAATCCCTAACCAAGGGATAAAAACCACGTGCATGTCACCCCGCTTTACTGGTATCTTAACACATTAATTACCATCAAAAATAACAGATAAAATTAATTTTACATAAACTCCTAAGTTACACTCCTAACATCATCCTAATCTTGTCCATTCACTTTCACTGCCAGTTTATCTAAATATTTCAGAAATTAGTTTATAAAGATAGTTAAGGGCAAATTTGCAAACATAACATTAATAATAGAGTACTTTCTCCAAACACTTGCTAATAAACATTACATAAGCTTCTAAGTTACACCCCTAACATTATCCTTATCTTGTCCATTCACTTTTACTGCCAATTTATGCAAATATTTGACATTAATTTACAAAAATTCTTAGGGGGTAATTAGTGAACATAACATTAATGACTGAGTCCTTTCTCCAAGCTCACGCTTGTAAAATCTTCCTAAAATCCCAATACAACCAAGTACACACCATAAGGGTGCTAAAAATATTTCACACATTATTCAGTTCAGTCATTATGCCACGCTAGACTCCATCCTTTAGTGCAACATTAGACATCAGTGACAGTTCACCTACCATCGTTTCACAATCACAAATTATTGAGAAGCAGTTCCAACTTCGCCGAGAGTTACCAAATAAAGGAATAATCCTACCTTAATCATCCAAAACCAACCATAACGACGCCGGAGATGGCAGTTCCGACAGGTTGCTGCGTCCTCTGACACTACTTCCAAGAGTTTCAAACTCTTCACAACGTCTTGCCGTGAACCACTTGACGCACGGCGATCAGGCCCGTTTAACACTTTCCTTGTTTGCTAGACCAGTCTAACTGCAAAAAGCACGTGACCCTTTGTTTACTTGCAGTATCCCACGACAATTATTTTAGCGGCACGAAGATGCATCATGCTTCTCAAAAGGACAATTACAATTTACAATCACGAGTCCGTGTTATGACGTTGTCGCTCACGAGGCCGCCTTTCGGACCTCAGAGCTGTTTAACACTTTCCTCATCGTTAGGCCAGTCTAACCACCAAAAGCGCGATCCTTTGTTTACTCGCCATCGAACTTGGCAATTATTTAAGCAGTATTAAATACATCGGGCCTTTCAGCTGGACAATCAAACATTACAGCCACGAGTCCGTATCATGTTGTTACCGCTCACGAGGCCACTCTTCTACCTTATCTGTCCCGACTCAGTTCACGTCTTGGCGAGCCACGCTAACATAATGGGCCCCGGCCGCCGCTTGCATCACCCAGCTAGCCACAGCCTCCCTTATCCACTCCATTCACCCTCCCTACCCTCCAGCAGACGCATGCACATAATGCTGACGGAGGAAAGGGGTGGGGTGAGACAAGGAGGGGGGAGAGGCTTTTTAAAATCGTGCATTCCTTAAAGGGACAAGGAAACCACCAGAAGGAAAACCATCAAAAAGATAAAAAATACCAAACACAAAAATTTAAAGCAACTCAAATACCTTAACTAAAAATATAAAAGGGTTGCCCACGTGGCTCAGTCATAAATTCTTATAACAAGTATAAAACTTCAAATAATTTAGACATCTGGAAGTGGGTGAAAATTTAATTCAAATATTTCATTACAATAATACAAACAGGTGCAGCTAATTAAAGCATATTAAAAACATAACTTAATTAAATCATCCTCCCATCAATTTTGCCTTTGATTTTCGTTTTGTTTAACTGTCTATGGTTTTGAAATTACAATACGGCAGGTAAATATTTATTTATGTAGTTGCAGAGCAGTGAATTTTTATTTAATTTTTTTGCTCAGCGCTTCCCAAAAATGTAAGAGTTAGATGGACCTGGTGCATGATATGTGATGTAGTGTGGTACGAAAAGTAATTTTTCACGTATAACTAACAAGTGTGTTTTCAATATGTATGTCTACGAAAAGAAGAAATACTTAATACTATGTCTTTAGCGTTTTAAAAATACCGCTAGCTTACTAAAAACGTAATTACCAAGCATCTCAAAAGTGGTAAAAATGGCTTTTTAGATTGCTTTATCTGGAAAACTACCAACCGTAACTGTAAAACAAAATGACAGCGACTTGCGTTGGACTATACTTCATACTTTCCACAAATATAATAATAGGGTCACCACTTAAAGTCCTATCAAAAAAACACTTTTTATGAAAACCCTGCATACTAGTTTAGTACTCTGTGCATAGAGGCGAAGCAGTGTTGAACGCGCACATTGGAGTTGACCTATTGTTCTCCTCGTTTTCTTGCTTCAAACGGAAAAAAAATTGGGTCCAACTAACTCTTAATACTCATTTTCAGCCAGACTATAACTGCACTTAGAATGAAGAGGGATTATATATTTCTCAACAGACTAACTTAACATTTTTTTTCATGTGTCCGTACGTATATTTGACAAAAGTAAAAATAACACAGATAGTACAAAAAGTTCTGGTTTTTTAAACTGGCTTCTAAAATCATTAATTAAAATTTTTCCCCTTTAATTGGATTTATTTTAGTGTAGCGGGGGCTGCATTGTTCCCCTGGCAAATAGATGTGACAAGTGCGATGTTTGTGGCACCAGTTTGCGTGACACATTTTTGTTTACTGACACATCAGTTGAGGTCATCTATGTTTAAATGCTCCGGGTAGCTCAGTTTGTTTTATTATATGGAGAAGTAAACTTCCATTGTGACTTCATTTATGTAAAACTCACGTAATATGGCAATTGTTGGTATATTTTCATAACTACGTTTTACATTTGCACTTCCGATGATTTTACAAATGGCGGTTCGGTACCAAACACAAATAAAACAATTATGATCACAGTCAGATGTCCAGCGCTACCATGTCCAAATTTTATTTTTAAAAAATAAAATAAAACAGTTGCCTGAAACTTTAGTATTTGCCATGTCATGAAAGCACTGTTATGGTATAAACCCCATAATTCCTGCCACCTTCAAACAAAATTGTAGTTCAGAAACACTCTAGTTACAGCACAAAGACCATATTTGCTGCCACGTTAATACAAAATTATAGTTCGAAAACAGTCTCTAGTGACACTAAAGTTCCCTACTGCCTCTCCAGTGCTCCCAGGGCCAGCCCTAATGCGCCAATGCAACCTGCACTCGTCTCCCCTCCTCCACCATCACTAAATGACTGCTCTCGTACTCAACACCAAATCAACACTCTTTCTTTTGCTGATCCTGTGCTTGCGCCTGACCGGCACGCTTGCCGCCTAAATAATTCCTCACTGACTTTCCACGACTGCCTACGGCAACGGAAATAGTAGCAAAAAGCACACCTCGGTGGAGTAATACACCACAATCCAACATTTACCCAAAACAACAAAATTACACCCAAAAATATATAACAAAGGATTTCAAAATTTTGTTTTATAGTTTTTACATCAAAATAACAAAGAATATTGACACAAATACATTAATTGGGGACAAAAGGTGCACAACAGTGGAACTACTTTCACGGCACAATACCTGTGATGGCTCACCAACGTGCGTCAACAACCTACGTCATGAAGAAATCAAATGAAGCAAGCAATCAACCACAACGTGGGCGCCAGAAATCCTACAGCTTGGAGCAAGAAGTTGCACTTCACCAGGAAAAATTTACTAACTATTAAAATAGCCAAAACTGAAAAATAAGGAAAAATACAAGAAAAGGTTATATCAACAAAATTAATTAAAATTTTACTGTGGTCAATTTGAAACCAAACAAGCCAGGAAAATAAACTAATGACTCTAATTTAAAATTCCTGACTGTATTTTATGTTTAAATTTTGAAAGATGAATAAAAATTACTTTTGGCCCTAATTACTAAGTAATTGAATCCTGTTGCATCATCCCTAATACCTGATGAACCAATACTGAATAGAGCAGCATACACCCTGTTATTAAAGATTTACATTTATTTAAGAAAAAAATTTATATGAATTTAAATAAGGTGGTTTAGTGGCTGAACACTTCACAGCAGGAAGGATGTCTTTCTTCAACCCAGATAATTTTTATTATGTACACAAACCTACATGTAGACTATAAAGGCACAAACTATCAGATATCCAAACTCAATATTGATGAAGCACGATAGAATATATAATTTAATAACAGTCTTTTGAATGCTATAAGCTGTACACCCTCCCCACCATTAAAACAAATGCATGATCTATTTGTTTTATATAAGAATTTATAATGTCATAGTAAAAGACAGTCTGCCTGCTTCTTATCCCCGGAATTTGCGTCTGTGGTTTTCACCAACCACAAGAACATAAAACTTAAAAGATAAATATTAAATGCTTATGAATTTGTATTTTCTTGCGCGCAGTGCAAAGGCTGCTGCAGGGACCACTAGTGTGCCACCTGCCCACCACATATGCGCACGAGCAGCTAGTCTCTTGAAGTCAGCCACTGTATATCCGTGTGCAGTTTTACACGATTCTGTGGTCCGCATCATAAGGTCTCCTAAAAATACGGCTGTAGTAACTCTTCTAAATCAAAGAGAAATCACAAAGTTCTTAGTTTGAGTGAAAAAATAAAAATTCTGTATTTTCTAAAAGGCAGCACGTCTGTTGCAGAAGTAGGCTGCAGATATCGAAAAAAATGAGTAACATTCGTTTGATAAGAAATAAAGAATGAGAAACAATATCAAGTCTAACTACAACACCGGAAATGGCAAAAAGTCTTTGTTATGTTTGTGACAAAGCTCTTTCTAAAACTGAAAAAGCCTTGCTACATGTTGTTAGAGTATGGTGTGTAAAAATGTTTCACTTGACAGTATGGTATTGCGTGAGAAGGCACTTAGCTTTCACAAATAATTCTCTAAAGAAATAGATGAAAATTACAAATGTAAATTCAAGGCTAGTGAAGGTTGATTTAAGAGATTTGTAAAATGGAACAGTGTATAAAAATTTTAAGAAATCTGGTGAATCAGCATCAGCTGATGCTGAAGCACCATCAAAATTGCTGAAACAGCTGCTGGAAATAGTTACAGCAAACTGTAAAGATGTAAAAAAAAACCAATCCATGCACATAATTCCTCAATGATACTGTGAATGCAACCTTTAACCTGTGTGCATTTGTGTGTAATAAAATTTAAAACAAAGTTAGCATGCAAAAAACATAAGTTTTTTAATGATTAACACTTCTTAGCAAGTCATTTAAAACAACTAGTAATGTGGCAAACGATGTCTCTGCAACGTTGCTCCATTTCCACCTCATTCGCCCTCAGTTGTTTTCAAGACTCGACACTGAAGGGCTGCCTAAGTCTCTCAACCTCAACAACACTTAACAAATAATAATTCTTATAAGCTCATGACAGTGTGCATTTGCAATGTTAGTAGAATTACATTAGTATCTTTACAAATTCATCACGTTTTTAGTTTTTCAACAACAGTCATGCCTATATAGTTGTAGTTGTGCTTGTTCAACTGTTATATCATATGTTTGGTTGGCAAAGATAAAGTAAGCTCTATGTGAAGACACTGGGATATGGTGCTACAGGATCGTTATCTCATATTAGCTCATACGGCTTACACACAAGAAAGAAAGAGTAATCAAATGTCATTCTATCAGTGTCTGTGTAGACAATCCCTGCCCAGCACACGTCCTTGGCAGTGAAGGGCAGAGAGCGATAGCATGGCTATTACGCCATGCAGCGTTGCAACATCAGTGGTGGCTAACGAACCGGCCCAACTTGCACTGTTGTCACATCATTGCTGAACTGCAGTGCCACTGACACACAATATAACATGTGGAGTACTGCATAATTTACTTGCCATTTTTACGATATTTATGTTATGGGGTACTTTCTGAATGTATTGACAATCTGTAGTCTCACCAAATTTTTAATATTTGAAAGAAGGAAAAACACAATCCAAAAAATTGGATATGACGATTTATGAAGTTATCGAGGCATCTTGAATGTACACAGTTTTTGCAAACCCACAGATTTCCTGGAACAAAATACCACGGATAATGTAGGCTGACTGTATTAAGTAAGCTTTTAAATTAAACTAAACACTTAACAACATGTGACATAAAGAAGTAACATCTAGTTACATAACTTTCCAAAATCTGTGAAAGTTATATTTAGTATGTAGGCTACATGCGAAATTGACTGCCACCATTAACTTGCAAAAAATCCAAATCCATGTTTTCCTATTACATTGAGAATAATGTAACAGAAGAATCAATTTTTATCAAAGTAAATAATGGTTCATCTTACACCCGTAAATATTATATAATGAACGAATTATATGTCTTAAAACGTCATTATTTGCTAATGATTGCATTACAGCTACACTTCATTCTGTATTGTTTAATGACATACATATCTTCATAAGTTGTGTTTTAAAACTAACTGATGTGTGATATAAGCATTTGACAATAATTAATTTGTTAAACAAATTGTTATCACGCAACATGCCAGTCTCAAGTAGTCAAAGTGAAAAACCTCAATGAGACTATACACTGTAAATACCGGTAGTTATTATATCAAATAAAGAAAGAAATTATAACAAATTAGATAATTGGATTAAGCGCACTGAAGTTTACTAACTAACGAGAAGTTAACATATCCATGGATAGTATAAAAAAATAAGATGGCAACGTTGTACATACGCCTAGTAATATTTAAATTACTTGTTTGTAAGTGAAATAAAAAAAAACTCCAGAATCAAAATTCCCTGTCTGATACCATAAGAAAAAAAGGAAATTTCACATTTTCTTAAGGGTTTCAGTGAAACATGAATTGTTTCAATTCATTAGTTACATGTTCACATATGAGTAATTTAATTTCTAAAATAGCATACCTTCCCATATTTAAAGTGCACTCAAGTACATTTGTAACATTTGGTAAGCTCACATAATTGTTTTAGCACACTGACCATGCAAATGATAGCACCAACTTACCACGAAACTCAAAATCGTTGCTATGAATTAACTGCTATTCAAAGAGGATTTATAATAAAACTGACTTTAAAAGTTTGTTAGTGTTTCACACAGAAGGCTTGCACAAAAACTCTATTGTTTAGTTACATTAGAACTATTTACATTACAAAGTCAGATTAACATACAAAAGTGCATTAATACAAACTTTTTCATGTCCACTATCGTCAACAACAAAGCTCCTGAGCACATTATCTGGATCAACATTATCCTGCTCTTCAGAATGAACTATTTCCTCTTCAGTGTTTTCATCTAAAAGAAAGAACAGTTATTATTTTTCAAAAAAGGTATAACTTAGTTTTCTAAATTTACTTGGAGGGATAACATATTAAACACACAATTTTCTAAGTACAGTTCATGATCAACAAATACATAACAATTTTAAATACACTACTGAAAAATGCACATACTTTAACACAACCAATGGCCAAAACACTCTGAAGTCAATTTGCACCAAACAAGGAACCATCATACTTAAAAAATTACAAATGTAAAACCCAAAACTACTGACCAATACTTTTCTATACACAGGAATAAAAAATAAATCAAAATAATACATTTACATTTCTAAATGTTTTAATGTTTGTTCACTGTAAAGCTACTGGTCATCTTATGAAGAGATTTTGAAATTGTGAAGTTAACTGCAAACAGTATCTACATATAACAACTGAATGTTCAAAAAAACACATACTAAATACATTAAAAATATGTTTTGTTTGGTAAATAATTATTTCCAGTTATGAACAACTACTTCTGAAAGAAGTTGGCATATGACAACTTCCAAACAGGGTTACTCAAGATAGCATTCATGTATATATTTTAAAACCTCTAAACAACTAACTAATAGCATGCACAACTCACCAAAGTTTATTTATTCTCAATTTTTTTTTTGTATCCTGTTTCGGCCCTCTACCTCGTTTTGCCTTCCTCGGTAAATTTTTTTGTATAAATCTTTGTAGGTGAATGCACAAACACCTCTAAATTTCAATGCGATTGGATGACTGGTGTAGAACCGCACAGAAGACAAACAAATAATAATTTTTATGATATTAGCTGGAAGTCCGCCCACTGCATTTCCAGCGTGTATGACTAGTAACAGTGAATATTTACTTCAAGTCTATTCCTGCCAAACAACTGTCCCGGGCTTAGTAGTCATATAAAATAATACTTGAACATGAGAGAGTATTCAGATGGTATAAGTAGCATATGTGGTATGATGACTCATTTGCCTCCAGTACAACCACTGATGACAGTGCTCTCAATACGTACCGTTAAAAGTTCATTCAAAAAAAATATTCAGTCACTGAGCACATAAGAGGTTGTACAACCACATGGAACAATTAAATCACATAATGTTAATTCCCTGTAAGTTACTTCTCTATGGTTGTTTTTTTGGATATTCTACTTTGAAGTGTTAACAATGACTACGTTTCACCTATGATAGTTGAATGTTTTTTTTTTTTTCTGTATAAAAACTAAGATAATTACTTATCATATTTTGGTAAACACCATTCTGAAGCAAAAAAAAGTCTTAATATCTCAAAAGGATAACTGAAAACCAGTTTTATGTCTTTTCATCCATTTAGTGATTGAATTTTGTTAAATCATACCATCAAATGTTAAAACATTTATATCCAACTGAAATGAAAATCAAGACAACAACCCATTCAATCAAAGTATAACCAACAGTTACCACTAATTGAAAACAAATTTAATTCCGTAACAACCCTAATAGTTCGGATATAGAAAAGTTCTGAAATCTGTTTACCGGCATTTTGTATTCATTATCACAAAGAGAAAAGTAACTTATATCTTGACGTGTTCGGTAGCACTTACGGATTTATCTATAACACATTCAATGTATTTTCAGCCCCTTAGGTTCGAATTTCAAAAAAAAAAAACTTTATAGGCAGTTAAAGCTATTGTATGGGAGTCAGTGAAAATCGTGATGATAGTCCTTTGAATTCGAGATACATAGACGGTTAAATGAAAACACCTTTCACCCCGTTTCATCAATTTCCACCTCCTTAGGTATCATATTTTAAAAAATCAAAGCTCTGTGTTTCAGATATTTAAGTAAGCGTTAGGTTTAAGTAAAAATTGCATCCATGACTAAACACTCAGTGGGATTGATAGGTATAGAATTAAAAAGACATTTTACCCTTTTGAACATCTTTGGAATCAAATTGGGAAAATATCCTGAAATTATATTTAGGGTTGTTATGTAAACATCATTGATATCCAAACTGGGTCAATAGCTATGAAAGAATAATCCAAAACCCACTTCACATCTTTTCACCCACACAATGAAAGAATTTCAAAACGTCTTGAAGTCCTATCTTAAATATTTATAAACATATCTGATTGAAGTAAAAATCACAATGATAGCCCACAGAGTTCAAGTTGTATACACAATTATTAAAAAACATATTTTTCCCCTTTTTAATCCTTGGGAGTTTGTTAATAACAAATGGATAAACTACAAGTATTTTGAAAATCAAAAACACTATTTCTTACCTTGTAAAGCATTGTTGCTATTTATACCAGGAATATCTACATTATCCTTTGAAGAATAATATTTTATTTTATTTGCTTCAGCCTTTAAATCAAGCACATCTTCAATTTCCTCACTAATTTCAACAGATTCTTCACTCATTGGGACTTCCTCACTTAGTATAGCTTGGTATTTCTCTATAACTTCCTCACTTTCTACAGCTTCCTCACTTTCCACTGCTTCTTCACTTTCCACTACTTCTTCACTTTCTAAAGCTTCCTTACTTTCCACTGCTTCTTCACTTTCCACTGCTTCTTCACTGTTCAAAGCCTCCTCACTTTGCAAAGCTTCCTCACTTTCCAAAGCTTCCTCACTTTCCACAGCTTCCTTACTTTCCAAAGCTTCCTCACTTTCTATAACTTCCTCACTTTCCACACCTTCCTCACTTTCCACAGCTTCCTCACTTTCTACAGCTTCCTCACTTTCCACAGCTTCCTCACTTTCTACTGCTTCTTCACTTTCTTCAGCTTGCTCACTTTCCAAATCTGCCTCCTCCTCCTCACTATGTTTTGAAACTTCTTCTGAAAACTGTAACAGAAAAATTTGCCTTTACGTATGATATATCAAACTAATAAGATATCAGTAATAAAGTGAGAACACTATTTCAAATGTTAGGCATAAATATAACTAAAATTATATTCTAAAATTTTATTTCATTTGAAGGCTGAAGTTGGATAGCACACAGCTCACTAAAATAACACTAAAACTCCGGTAATCATATACAACACAATTTCTTATTTACTTTTATTTTTCAGTGCTAAATAAAGTTTAGGGCCTACGGGAGAATGTAAAATTAACGGTTTCACAATAACCGCTGTAATAAACATCCATAATAACGTGAGCCATTAAAATGTGTAAAAATTTGTCAAACATCTAGGTCTATGTAGTTCCTAAGAATGACTTCATAAATTCTGCAGGATCCAGCAACTATGGCTGGTCAGTCTCATGGAAAGAAATTACCTCCATTTTCAGTTGCTGAAGTCAAAATATTAAAAATTTGCATTTCATATTTCATTATATTACAAGAAACAAACTGTGGTCACTATACCACCACATAAATCCATGTATCCCACATATAAAAATGATGCTTAAAATATTTTACTTGTATGTCAACTGTGCCTTATATATGTGCTGGAATTTTGTTTTGGCATGGAAAAAATTTTGCACTGCCTTGCCATTTACATGCCAATAATGTCTTTTAGGCTGTAACAATGAAGTCCTAATGTATATTGGCCCACTCAAAAAAATTTTTTTCGGGATGTAATTCTTAAGTATTTTTTATGTTAGTACCATAGGTAATAGTGTGTTGGGTGAAGGTATCTCATGATTTTATTTTAGTGATATGTATTTTTTTATTTCTGTTATTCAGTTACGTATTTCAGTAATTATAGTTTTAGTTACATGGCTGAAGGACGATGGCAGCATACTTTTGTTTGAACAAGGGTATCCAATCAATGCCATATTTGGTAAGGTGGTAGAGGTGTAGAATTATTTTTTTTGCATGTTCTTTGCTGTATTAAGAAGAATTTTGGAGCTTGGAAAAAACATTGGTTGACAACATAGTTATGTTAGGTGTTGGTGATTGGCGGGGGCCTGTAAGACAGATTTGTGTGCCTTACGCCCAAAGATTATGTATGACTGAATAGGGAGTGACAAATTTACCATGTGAGGGCAGCACCATGGCCTTAACCTTCTTTCTAATGTTTTATAATTGTTATATTTGGTGAAACTTTCGAACTCAATCTTTCCGTGCAAGCGCACAAATTTCATTGGGTGTGGAATTCGAGGCATTTTCCTTTATGGGTGTAGGCCGCGAGAATAACCTGTGTGCCAATTTTTTATTATTTTTTTTTTTCTTCCAGATGAGACTTTTCCTCAACAATACATTAGTGAGACTGAAGGAATAATAATTTTTTATATGAGTGATAATGAATTATTAGGAATAAAAATTGAAGCAGAGATAAAATATTTTATTTGAACATGTAACTTAAATAGTTCAGTATCCGTAAAGCTATACTTAACTATCGACAGAGCTAGTTGCGGCAAATAAAACTGAGAATTCAACAATTTGGTTCTTAACAGAATTGCTGTTCAGTTCGTTATAACAGACCCGGCTCCCAAGGGTGTGGCTGAATGGTCTGTTATTACACAGCTTCAACAACAGAGTCTGAGTTATTTCAAGAGCTAACAACAACATCAATGTGACAAGGCTGTGATAACCAAAAAAACTTTATGAAATTAAGATGAGCATCAAAATAATGAAAGGTAGGCTGAAAGATGTACTTTCATCACCAAACCAGGAATGCCAGACTTATATGATGGTTGTTACTGTAAGGGATTGTAACTACTTGTGTACACCAAGTGTGTAGTCTAGTTCACTACACACAGTAGCTCGCCATTGGCCAGTTGTCGTCAGGCAACAACTGAGGCATCAGCTACATGTCTGCCAGACCACGCTGCCGTGCTGCGAGTGCGAGGCAGTTGTTAGTTAGCAGTCCGCGTGACCAGACGTGTCTTGAGTGTTAGTATGGCAGATATTAACTAGCAGAGCGCGGAGTAAGACATGTCTTGTATGTCCGTACGGCAAGTGTAGTAAGATGTCTGCGGAGATGGACGTAGGTGCGCTGTTCAGAGAGAACGAGTTAAGCGGCCAGCTGAGGCATACGTAGTTATGTCAGAATAAGTAGATCCGTCAGCCAGTAGAGTCGTAGGTAGACTAGAGACCTATGCACGGGCCGCCGGCGTGCACATGTGAGTGCCCCCACAATGACACGTCACCCTTGCTGTACAGTATGTGGGACAGTAGTATGTTAATAAGTGGGTGAGATGCGCACCATAACTTAACATGACCTTGTTCATTTTCGCACCCGACAATCTCACGTTTAGGCCTTCTACCATCTGAGGCCTAGCGATGACGAACTGAGGTGTCAGTACTGTCTCGCGCAGTGATCATGAACCCATGTAACGCTTTAGGGCAGTTACAGATTTGTTGTCAGAAGTGGGATGGCGCCTGTTTTTCTGTCTTTTATCAGTATGCCGGAAAATACAGTCTGTCGGAATAGTGTGACTGTAGTGTCGTGTTGTGTCGTGCCCAGCCATGCTGGATGATCGTTATGAACATTTCTGTGTCTGTGTATGTGTTCTGGACTGATTTATTACGGCACTTGTGAACACACGTTGTTACCGCGTGATTGCTGCATGCAGCAGCGAGGTGTCATAGGTACGCTTCCTGTCCGCCGGGCAAGGTCAAGACATCCACGAGCCGGGCTGCAGCCTGCAAGTCAGCAGATGCTGCATGCCGCTGGTCGGGCTCTTTCCCCCCTGTCCAACCAACCCTCTGCTCCGGTCAACCGCGCCAGTCAGCAAGAAGCTGTGCATTGCTTGTTTTCTTCGTCCTTCTCTCCGCTCATCAGTGTTTGTTATCCGTCCTTACTTGGCTACCTCGGCGCGTTCACATTACCACCGTTCTCCCGTTGTCCGCCACTAACTGAAGTACCTGGAATGAAGATAACATGAACCTCCGTGCGGCACATCTACATGTATAATACATCCGCGGTCCTTGTGGCCACCTGGAGTTTCTAATGCAGCCTGGACTACGACATCGCTAGAGTGAGGTGAGATGCTCTTTCCTGTTATTCTCTGTACATTAGTCGTCATGGCTTCCACTGTAAACATGGAAGGTCGCGAGTTTGACCTGCAAGCAGCCCTGAATCACCTAGCGTCCCGACTAGAAAGCGTAGAACGTGAAAATTCTGAACTTAAGAGATGTGAAACCAGTACTCCTCTTAATGTAAATGGAAATAGTTCTGATGTGTCTGACGCTGTTTTAACACCTGTAATAAATTTCACTTTGTTGCCAACGATCCCAGTATTTAGTGTAAAACTGTAAGACAATGTGAAGGTACTTTTCATTAAAATTGAACAAACTTCCAATGTTTGTAGTTGGTCGGAAAATGAATTATTAGCATTTGTTAACATCAGACTTGCTGGTGAAGCTTTAGATTTTATTCTTGCCGATAGTGCTTGCCAGGAAGTTAACAGCTATAAGCAGCTCAAGAAACATATTGTAGATAGCTTTGGCCGGAAAGACACGACTCGATTTTACAGAGAGTAGTTGAGTCATTTCAAAATTTTTTATCATGTATCTGTTGAACAATTTGCTGACAGGATATGTACAATTAATGCAAACACATACGAGACAGGTCCTAATAAAGAAAGGAATGAAGCTATTAAGCATAAGTCGATGCTTTCTTGAATGGGTTAAAGGGCGAAGTAGGCAAGTTTACACGTATGTTTCGCCCTCAAACTTTTAAAGAGGCCCTTTAGTCTGCAATAAATGTTGTCGAGGCAGACAAACGTCCTGGTATAGAGCTGGAAAACAATGGTGCTGGTAAGTCAGTATTTGCCACGAAACAAGTAAGAGAAGCATGTAATTTCTGCAAGGTAGGTCACAAGTTTAAGATTGCCACAAGGGTTTTCTTTTTGGTTGTGGACAGTCAGGACACATGGTACATGAGTGTCCTAACAGAGAGCAGAGGTACAACAAGCCAGATTCTCCTGCTAATGAAGAAGATAAGTTAAACACTTACAGGGCTGGACTAGCCACAAGTCACAATCCTCAGTAAGGTGCATACCTGTAACAGTGTCTGACAATGACTTAAACGATTTAACAATAGTTGTGTGTTACAGAGGTAGACCACTCAAGTTGTTAATAGATACTGGTGCTCAAGTATCACTTATGTGGCATCATGTTGTTGGAGACTCAGTCTTGAAGAGTCTCAGGAAGCCCATATTTTGTATTACAGGTCTTTCAGGCACTAAGTTACAGAACTTAGGAGTAACGACTGTTACTGTACAGTTAGGTGAAATAGCCTATGACTGTGTACAGGTCGTCCAGAATAACTGTAAAATTTATGATGGCATAATTGGATTACATTTTCTGACACACCACCGAGCAATTATAGATGTAGCAAACCAGAGTCTGTGTTTCGGAAACACAATATACTCCCTAGGTCAGAGCTCTGATGGGCAGACAGTACGAGCAAAGGACCTTTGCATGGGATTGATCAAACCAGCACGTCCACAGAAAGTTGCTCAGTGCCCAATACATTTATTAGCTGCCGAGAATATACTGCCAGGAACATGAAAACTAGTCTGTATTATGGTTCCACATCCAAATGTTCTTGGGAAAGATAACTGTACTGTGTTAGTAGAACCAGTTCGTGACTGCAATGTTATGAATAATCAGCATTGCTACGTAGCCAGGAGTATTACTACAGTTATGTCTTGTGAAGGTAAAAGTCGAAGCACTAGTAAACATGCTAAACATGAGTCATGTTGAGGTATAAATTCCTCGAGGTACCCAGGTAGCAGTGTTAGAGCTTATGGATAAAGGAGCAGTCCTTACTTGTTCTTGTTCCTGTTCTTGTTAACGTAATGCAGAGGAGTCAGTCGTCGAAGAAAACATGAAGCAGTCAGAATGCTTGCAAAACAAGAGGTTATGTGGTCGAGTAAATGCACATGAATCAGAGATAGATTTTTCCATTAAGTTATGTCATTTGTCAGGTGAAGATAAACAGTTACTAGAGTCAATGTTGTAAGAGTACCAGCATATCTTTAGAGAGAGAAAGAATTTACCAGTAATGCCTTTGGAACAACATCTTACATACACAGAGAGTCACAAACATATTTCTATGAAACATTATTGTGTACCATTTCACCAAAAGCAGTTACTGAAGGACATTGTAGAAGAACAGCTGAAGTCAGGATTCATCTTGCCAAGAGAGCCTAGCAACCCTCCTTGGTCTTTTCCAATTGTAATTCTTAAGAAGAAATCGGAAACTGGAGAACCCAAACTTAGGTTCTGAGTGGTTAACCGTGCTTTAAACCTGGTTACTACTCCTGATATCTACCCACTGCCAAACATAGTAGAATCTCTAGATAATCTGGGACAGTGCAAGATTTTTTCAGTTGTTGATCTTGCCAGTTGTTATCATCAGATAGGGGTACATACATATGATCAAGCTAAAACTTCTTTCATCACTACTACAGGTGTTTATATGTATGTTCGTTTGCCTCATGGTTTGATAAATGGTCCTGCAACTTTCAAGAAGGTTATGGGCAGTGTTCTGAGAGGCCTAACACCTTTCCAATGTATGGTGTAAACCAACAGTGTAATACTTTTTAGTAAAGACATGAAGCAGCAAGTAGAATGTTTGAAGTCAGTTTTTGACAGGTTGGACGAAGCTAATTTGTCATTGTCATGGGAGAGATGTAATTTTGCAGTAAGTGAAGTTCGCTACTTAGGACACGTAATAAGTTCTTCAAGAGTGAAGCCTGACTTGAAATTTGTTGAAGCAGTTCAGTGTTATCCTAGTCCGATGATTGTAAATGAAATTCAGAGTTTCCAAGGTTCGTGTAACTACTACCGTTGTTTTATTAACAACTATGCTATTGTAGCTAGACCCCTGACTAGTTTACTTGAAAAGGGAACTAAGTTTATATGGATTCATGAGTGTGAGCAGTCATTTCTCGCCCTTAAGAAGATGTTTATCATCTCCTGTTCTTGCTTATCCAGATTTTAGTAAGCCTTTCATATTGGCTATAGATGCAAGCTAGTTTGCTATTGGTAGTGTTTTGTCACAGGTTATTGATGGTGATGAACATCCTGTTGCATATGAATCAAGACAGTTAAATAAAACTGAAATCAATTACTCAGTTACTAAGAAAGAACTCTTAGCAGTTGTATGGAGTGTTAAACATTTTCGTTCTTATTTGGTAGAGAATAAGCTCACCATTGTAACTGACCAAGCCGCTCTTCAGTGGATACTAGGTTTAAAGGACCCTAGTGGCATATTAATGAGATGGTCTTTAAAGTTAAGCCAGTATGTTCACAAGATTCAGCATCACCCAGGCAGAACGCATGGTAATGCAGATTGTATGAGTAGGCAAGTGCGAAACATAGAAGTTAGTGCTGAAGAAAAAATGGTTGCAGAACAACAAGCCGATGAGGAGTGCCAAACATTTAGACAACAGCCAAAATTTGTAGAACAGAATGGTCTTCTGTTTAAGGAAACTTGTTTAGGTTTAAGACTAGCTGTGCCGAAATCTCAACAAGATAAGATCTTGAAAGAATGACATGATTCTGTATATGCCGGTCACCGAGGTAAGAAAGCTACAAACCGTAAAGTTGCTTAAAGATACTGGTGGAAAGATGGAAAATAAACTATAGACTATTATGTAACATTCTGTATATCATGTAATCACCATACTACCCAAGGAAAAACTCGAGCCAATCTAGTTGAACTACCTGAAACTGAGCGACCTTATCAGAGGTTAGGCCTAGATATTGCAGGTCCTATGCCAAGAACTGCAAGTGGAAATCGCTACATCTTGACCATCATTTCTCTAGATATCTAGTAATGAAGCCTCTTCCCGAAAAAAAGCTGAAACAGTAACCAGAACTTTCCTGTTTGAATGGATATTGAAATTCTGTGTCCTAGATGTCATCACAGACACGAGAATCAACTTCTTATTAGAACTCAGAACTCATGACTCAGTTATGCCAGTTGTTACGAGTAAAAAAGCTTACAACTACCCCAGGACATCCACAAGGAAGTGGAAGAACAGAGTGCGTACGCAGGACAATTCCTAAAATGATTATTCATTATGTCAGTAATCGTCATGATGATTGGGATGTGTATTTACCTTATGTGTGTGCTGCATACAACAGTCAAGTGCATACCAGTACACAGTTGAGTCCTCACGAGATCGTGCGTGGCATGAAGATGTCCACTCCTTATGAGCACCTGACTCTACCTCCTTCAGTTGGCAACAGCCATGTTGCCGAGTTAGCAAGAAAACGGCGTGATGTGTGGAAGTCAGTGAAGCAACACAACCATGCTGAGAAGAGACAGTACAATATTGGAAACCTTGCGTACCTGAGCAATCCAGTGTTAAAGAAGAATCAAGTCAAGAAATTCCAGCTAGTGTGGAAAGAACCATATCCAGTTATTGAGGTGTGCTCTGCAGTTACCCTGAAGCTTCAGTTGCCTGACCACTCTATCATCGTTATGTGAACCGAGTCAAGCCGTACACATGTATAGCCAAGCCACCTTCTGGACCTCATGACCACAACTGTCAGAGGAAGACCACGGAAGCAACCTCCCGTTCTGCCTGCAGTCCAGAAGAAGCTACAACATCCTGGTACTCAGTCAGCCGCAGATCCTGTTTCTACACCACCCCGACGCCGAGCAGTAACAAAGATTCCCTCCCCTAAACCACCATCGTCACCAGTGAGATCCCCCATGCCCTACAACTTGCGAAGACGTCCTTGAAAATGTTTAGCGTGTGTATAGTGTTGTGTAATATTGTTTTGAAATCCAAGTGCGTCAGTCCAATGAAGGTATAGTGTTTGAACGTCAAGGTGATGTAATTGTGTCAGACAGTGAGTACTTACTTGTAATAAATTTTAATATTTGTGCCTGGTCTTAAGAATGTAGTTTACTAGGTGATATGTTGGATAAAGTATATATACGGTGTGCATCAGAAAGAGTCTCATGATAATATATATTCTAGTACTTATGATAGTAATTTCAATCTTGCCTTTTCTCAGTTGCATGGTGCATATGATAATTTAAAAGCAGAAGTTGATAGTTTCATATACTTGCTTCCTGATCCTAATGTTAAAATACGAAAGAAAATAGGTCTGTTTGATCTAGTTAGTAAAGTAATTAAAGTTATGTTTGGTACAGCAACTTCAGATGATTTGGAACAGTTAAATAAGTGTCTTGAAAATGTTGATTTGAGTTCTTGAAGCACAGCTTCTGATGTAGCAAATAATGTAATTCTTTGAGAAATTTGGAAAACAATAACTAGTACTGGAATGATTGAGAATGCTTCTCACTGCGACTTGGCATCTAATCATTTTAAAGCTCTTGCTACAGTCAATGATGTAATGTATTTTAATGTCACTTATGCTGTTTTACACATACCACATTTTCAGTTAAACATCAATACAGAAAAAACATTTGGTTGGTTACCAGTAAATTTACCTGCAGATAAAGCTATGTTGTCAGAAATCGACGAATATTAACAAAGAAATGAATACGGTATACCCTATAGTCAGATCATGCTCTTGTAAATAAGCCTGAAGCCAGTGTAGCTGATGTTCTTTGTATTCTTAATGTTTGTTTAGTGTGTATTCTTGGTATTACTATTGTTGTTCTAGTGATCATGTTTAAGAAATGCTACTTGGTTAAACTCATGCAAGACAGCTCTACAGACTTGAAGGGCATAACAGCCTCTGACGAAAAATTTGTGTGGCCTAGTGCCAGTCAGCCAAGTTCAGCAGCTCAACAGCAGTCTTGTTTCACTTGTGTTTTATGCGTATCTGGGTTATGTATCTGTGTGTTTAAGTTGAGTGTCGCTGTGTGATCCATTCTTCAAAAAGGAGGGTGATTGTAAGGGATTGTAACTACTTGGGTACACCAATTACGTAGTTTAGTTCGCTACACCCAGTAGCTTGTTGCTTGCCATTAGCCAGTTTTGTCATCAGGCAACAACTGAGGCGTCAGCTATGTGTCCGCCGGTCCGCCCTACCACGCTGTGAGCGTGAGTCAGTTTTTAATTAGCAGTCCGCACGGCCAGACATGTTTTGAGTGTTAGCATGACAGATGTTAACTAGCAGAGCGTGGAGTAAGACGTGTCTTGTATGTCTGTATGGCAAGTGTAGTAAGATTTCTGCGGAGATAGACGTAGGTGCACTGTTCAGAGAGCACGAGTTAAGCGGCCAGCTAAGGCATACGTAGTTATGTCGGAATTAGTAGATCTGTCAGCCAGTAGAGTCGTAGGTTGACAAGAGACCTATGCATGGGCTGCCAGCGTGCACATGTGAGTGCCCCACAATGACACGTCACCCTTGCTGTATAGTATGTGGAACAGTAGTATGTTAATAAATGGGCGAGATGCACACCGTAAATGATCATGATCGTGTTCTTTTTAGCACCCGACAATCCCACATTTAGGCCCTCTACCATCTGGGGCCTAGTGACGACGAACTCAGGTATCAGCACTATAGCGCAGAGATCATGAACCCGTGTAACGCTTTAGGTCAGTTACATTACACTACAACCAGACAACCTGAAGCTGGGGAAAAGGAAGGGTGAGAGAAGAGTCACCTTTTAAGGCCTTGACAATGAGTAAACATTGCCTGGACAATGCAACAGAGTAAAGTTTGTCTTCACATTGCAATGCGTCTTGATAGGTACCAACCCACGCTAACAGATACTGTATTGGTCAAACAATTTTATCCCACAATGATTTGGATGAATTTACTTATAATTTTTACATTTGCAAGAATGGTAGCATTGCAATTCAGCTCAAAATTTCTGTTAGAGCATTCCCGTAATTCTTTCCTTGCATTTGAGAACTGTTTCACACCCACCTTGATTCAACCAAGCAAATGCCTAAGACCACAAAGATAAGTACAGCACTCACCAAATTTTTCCATTCCACTCCACATCAACAAAACGGGCTGGTTTTCTTTAAACATTATGTTCTGTAAAGCAATTTTATTATTTTGTGAAATTGAAACTTCTCTAAACATACATATGCAGCAAACGCAAAACCAGTTACTAAAAACATAATCAAGAGTAACCAGTGTAATCTACATAAATGCAACTCGCATGACAAAATGAAGTATGCAAACCAAGAAAAGCTTGTTTTAACTAGCAGTAAAGGTGTAAAGTTTAGTTTACAGGAAATTATTAAAATGTATATATTTTTAATAAATATTATAATGAAATGGAATAATTAAAAGAGCTCTTTATGGAAGGCAAATTTATTTACAGAGGCTGATAAGGATATGCTTTGTGGCAGGAAGCAGGCTCTCCAAGTGTTTACGCAATAAATTTCTACATATTGATGTAAACACTTTACATGCAAGTGTGTTTGTTCTCTCAGTAAACTACCTGGTTCAGGCAGTGGTCTAGACCAGATGCATTGCATGTGTCTAGATGTTCAATAATAATATTGGGCTGCAGTTATATACTGGATGGAAAGTAAATCACAGAAAAGGTCGCGGGTACAGGTAGCCAGATCTAAATCAAGAATAATGAGTATAGGAACCACACCTCTATTGTCAATAGTATGGACGTAATACCATCGTAAAATTTGTGTTAATGAACGTGTTAAGTGACGATAATTCAATAACCACTACAAGTGGAATGCTAACCTTCCGGATGTAATTTGGATGCATGACAACACATATGCAGGGACTAAAGTCGCTGGGTGAGAATTACAATGTTCTAAGTGCCAAAATTTACGAAAATAAAATATTACTTTTCAGTATGTTCTTTCTGTCTGTATATCCTGGCTGGTTAATTAATTCCGAATTAATCATGTACGGTTATACTGCCAAGTGAATATTATTGTTTTTATTTCATTTGGTTACAGTGCGTTAAATTTTACCATTATTAGCTGTGCTACCTCCACTAAGGATAAAAATGGTCTTGAGAAAACAAAAATCCCAGATACATAAAATGAATGAAACGGAAACGTGGATGCAAGTGTTGTGTAAGTGGATTACGGGCTAAACCATTTCGCAGTAGTGTTTTTACTTTTAAGCAAAGTTGTGACGTCATCATAGAAGGTAGGCCAACACCTGAAATTTATGTATTTCAACATGTTTGTAATCTTATTTAAAATTTATCTTTATTACAATTTTTTGTAAATGTTGCAGAATTAATTTCATTAATTGTGTTTTGTGCTCAGTTCTCATAAACATATCTGAACTAACCATGCGAGATTGATAGTTGACTATAATTTTTTTGTAGGCTACTTTTACAATGAAACATTTTGGAAACCCAGTTCCCACAAAAAGCCTTATAGGTCGTTCAAGATAAAGTGAACACTAAAAACTTAACATTTGAAAAATATCACTGGTCGTTACAGCGTTTAATTCTACGTTAACTATAGTTGCTTTACACCTTGTAC
This sequence comes from Medauroidea extradentata, assembly GCA_003012365.1. Classification (NCBI taxonomy): domain Eukaryota; kingdom Metazoa; phylum Arthropoda; class Insecta; order Phasmatodea; family Phasmatidae; genus Medauroidea; species Medauroidea extradentata. The sequence continues at coordinate 16,618 of PNEQ01103238.1, read as the reverse complement.
GTTTGGCAGCGAAATTATACTAAATAATACAGTGTATTTTCATATTTCAACACAACAATACTGAAACAATGTCAACCGAAATAGATATACAGTGAACCCTCGATAACTCAGACCTCGATGTCCCGGAGTTAATATAACTCAGACAGAATTTTTTAAAAAATTTTAATAATTTTTAATTAGTTATTTTTTTGTTAAAAGACATAAAAAATTGTTTCTGCTGGATTTAAGTTCATCACATTATATTTTCGAACAGTATTAAACTTTATAACATAGTCTTCCATCGCTACTTAACCTTTAATAATTTGACAGTAAATATCTGGCAAGTGCCGTGTGATAAAATGTTGCTAGTGAGGCGCGCGATGCGCGACTGCGCGTGTAAAGATGCAACACAGCAGACTGACCACTCACTTCTTTATCTTTCCTCCCTCTTCGCCCTGCGAGCTAGGCACGCACGTGTCATAAACAAACATTTCAGTGTGGTGCTTGTGAAATGACGGTACCTACGAGTTACAATGAAACATAAACGGAAAATTATTTTGTTCTGGTATGTGCAATGAATTCTGGGCTGCAAAACAAATTGTTCCGGACATTAAAGAAAAATTTAAAATCATTGTTTCACATTGCGATGTAGAAAAATTGGTGAGAGGGTTTTACGCCCCTATAACAACAATGTTTTCAAGAGCTGATGTGGGTGGTGAAAGAACAACACAACATCCATGCCTAAGTCAGACAAGATGAGTCAAGCTCGCTGGTTGATAATGCTCTGTTGATACAGTAACGGCCTCTGGAGAGTTGTAACGTTTTAAGCGTGAATCAGATTTGTTTATAAACTACTTTACGGGAAATAATACCGTAAATGTAATGGACTGTAAAATGTAAACATCTTATGCGGGAAAATTTTAAACGATTTTCATTGAGTAACGCAAATGAATGGATTAACAAGATGTTGTAGTCTTAATTATTCCATGTTTACTATACACCGACAAAATCTTTTTCTTTATTTTAGAAGAAATGGTCATGTTATGAATGAGTAAATATAGAAAAAAATTTACATTTGTTATATTCCACACCAAAAAATTTTGGAGGTAATTTTTTTGAAAACCCCTTATAATGGCCGCACCCCATTTTTGGGCCTAAAATTTGGTCAAAAATATGTGGCGATTACAAGAGTAAATACGGTAACTCTGTAGAACATGATTAAAATTTTATTGCTTTATAATATGACAATTAGTGTAAGAATAAAGCTGTAAATTATGTGTTCTATGATGCAATTTACATACATATAATTAAATTTTAATATAAGTAGTGTTAAAATGTGTTCACATATGTACAGTGACCCAGAAGGATTGTTAATTTCAGTACCGTTTTTATTCATGTATACGAGGAAAATTATTTTCGTACCTTTGTAACTTTGTAGGAGGGTAGAGTAACTATCAGGCTAGCATTTGGATGCTACTCCTACGCTCAACGCTGTGACATATGGATGGCGATAGTGACCTTATGGCATCTTTTTTATTAATTGAGCTTGTATAAATTAGAAACATTAATAATAAAACTTCCGTTTTATGCGCTTACGTTAGTATTATGTAACTAACAAAATACACCAAAACATTTTCATTCATATCCTTCTAAATCCAGGAGGGGGAATTTGCCCCTACCCTTGTTCATCCCCCCTAAATGACGCCCCTACCAACGCGGCATTCTGTAGATAGTAACATGACAATCTGACCCACCCTCTGGTTGACTCCTTGGTTTTATCTTAAGATATCAGGTATCACGTCATATTGCCTTCACGCATCCTGATAAAGAATCTTTTTTTTGACGTAATACCTGATACCTTCACAGCTGCCATAAAAGCAGTTACGATTTGCGTTATATCAGTTGCTAAACTGGCTGCCACGCTTGTTGCCAAGGAATATGCTTTTAAGTAGGTTTTATTATTTCCTCTTCAGTTAAAATATTCCGAGTTTTAAGCCCCCCCCCCCTTTCACCTTCCTTTTAAACGCTAAAATCCTGGTAGTCGCAAATTTGGTTAGTAGCCTGCCTTTCAAATTAGGTCACACATCACCGCTGCTACAAGGTTTGCCTACTTGTCCGTATTACCCCAATGCTCTAACTTTTGAGTGCCAGTATCTCAGAAACGGTTTTTCTGAGCGAGTTCGGAAAAGTGTACTTTTTTTTGTTCCTTATGTCATTCAGGTTCTTTATTAACTAAGATGGGCTGCTACAGGTGTACGCGTACAGAAATACATGCATAATAACAGAGGCAACCCCATGTTCCCATCACTTTATTCTCTGCATACATGTCGTCATGCATCCGAATTGAATTCGGGAGATCAGAGTTCAATTTGTAGTGGATGTTGAATTATCATCACTTAACATGTTCATTAACACAACTTTCACAATGGTATTACGCCCATACTAATGACAATACAGGCGTGGTTGCAATACACATTATTCTTGATTTATTTCTGGCTACCTGTACCAGTGAGCTTTCCCGCGATTCACTTTCCAACCTGTACATAATATCATGTATGTAAACGTATTATGTTCCCTGGCTGTTTGAAATAGTATGAATCCTACGGCATACGCCATGTGAGAAACCTCAACAAGGTAAAGTATGATTCGGAATAATGTAATTTATGATGTTCCCCAAGCCTCTTTGGTTCTCTTTGGTTGATCCAAAATATAGCACATAAATTGAATACTGTACAATAATTTTACATTTTATTTATGCTATGCAGTGTTACATATGCGTGAATAAAATTATAATACACTATGATAGACACTGCCTGCTTTCCACATGTGATCGTCCACATGTATAAACATGGCAAATCAATTTCCCCTTTCTGCCACGATAGCAGTTTTCCCCACCTTAGGGGGTCTGTGGCCCTTCAATGATAGCTATGGCAAGATTGCATTTGGAAGATTTTTAAACATGCAACTGTTGGCTTTATTACGATATATAAGACTTTGCAGTACAATAACAGTTCACTGCAACTATTATTTTTTGGTTTAAGATTTCTTTGTGTCACTTAAAAAAATAAAAGTATTCACCACCTGTTTGATTATCCATGAAAATGGAAGTTTTGTTACATTTTTAACAGAGGTGAGAGGGCTGTTGACACAAGTAAAGCGTCACAATGATTTATTTCTACGTTTTGGGATGTTATGCCCAACACTGTCTGTATTCTTCTATAAAAATTCCAGTTGTTAATGTACGTAAGGCGCTGGTTAAAATAACCATGCCAAATGGCTGGTAGAGTAAATCCTCATTAATGGACATGCATAGTACTGAATTTTTTCAAATTTAAATTACATAATTTCATATTACCCAAATTAAATAATAATAATTAAATTTTATAAGACACTTCTCTGTCTTCGAACTAAAATAATTGGCATGTTTACAATATAAATATTATAACTTTTTTTAAATTTAAAATCTGACAGTTAAATACTGTCAATGGTACACGAGTCAGATGTGATGTTTAATTTTGCCTGTCAGCCATTCTGTCCACTGGCTGGCATCCTACAGCGAAAATTATGACTCATAATTGAGAGAGAGAGAGAGAGAGAGAAAGAGAGAGAGAGAAAGAGAGAGAGAGAGAGAGAGAGAGAGAAGTTGCGATAGGCACTTAAAGCGTTACACAAATTTGGCATCTGGAGCAAGGGACTGAAGAAGTTCTAAAAAAAAAAACTGTTTCTGTGTGAGTGGATGTTTACTGAGTGCTGGTTAGCGGCCAAATGGAGTGTCATCGCTCACGGTAGCACGAAAAACATTCTTTCCATGCAAGCATGTAAATAGAGCATGAAATAAACATATTTGTTAAATTCAGAAAGAATAAACAATATTGAAAATAAATCCAATGAAGTTGAAAAAACTACCATCTAGCATTGTGGGAGGGATCAATCTGATGCCATCTCACACCAGCCTGCCTTCCTCCTCCTCCACCCTCCCACCATGTCAACTTTTCAAATTCATCTTCCTCCTAGTCTATGCTATGTTCTGTATGGCCCATCCCTTCACAGCAAAACAGGATGCAGCTGCCAATCAAAATCAATGCCATTCTCCGTTGCTTGCCACAATATATGCCAGACAAGTGGTAAGAAAGGCTGTGAGTGTCTTTGCATAGCTGCCCAGCCCACTATATTAGAGTTTTTTGTTCGCTTTTTATTTTAATTTCCTTTCTGCTTGGTATTTCCAGATATCATCAACTGTTCTGCCGAACTCACGACGATCATCACTGACACAGCACAGCCACAGGCTGTCATGCGCTGTGCCACTCCTACCATCCCATTTTACTTTTTATTTTCAGGCATGCACACACAGACACACACATCACACTTTGACTAGAGTGCCAAGCACAAGCAAATAGAAGGAAGCCTCAAGGTTGCTGTGACACTGACAGGCACAGTAACAGAACTTATTCACACTGTGTTGCTTGATTCTTAGTTTTCACATACTTTACTGACTTAAATATCAATATAATTTCTAATTACTAGGACTAAATAGCTGTCTGGGTCACATTGTAAAACAAATAAACCATTTTGTTTTATTTTGGGGAATGATAAATCTTTCAAATTAGACTGAATTTCAGATTAACTCGCTTTATTGTAGGTAGTGGAACATTTTTTTCCCCACATTGACATTTCTCTATTCATCATGATATACTCACACAGTAGGATGTCTGTAGGTATGAGCTGCCAGCCAAGCAGCTGACATGTTTGTCTGTAAGCCGTGGGCGGCTGATCTGACTCAATTTCGTCATGGTTTTCAGGAACGTAACCCCGATGTAAATCAAGGACATACTGTATTTAGACTTTTCAACATTTGATGATGTAGACTATTGTCTTCATGTGGCATTGCAGTAACAATGGTGTAGGGTCACAGCATTTAGCTTAATCTTTTACATTTATTGTTAATTTGTTTACTATAGGCCACCTTTCCAAACTGCCAAGTTCAACATTCACAAAATTTTAAAGTTAATCTGTATTTATGTTTTACATAGCAAAATCTTCTGCATATAGAAAAATTGTGGACTGGCTTGTAGTAAAGAGTAATTAATTTATGTATGTGAGAAATAAAATACACCAAAGGGTTCCAACTTTAATTGGCATTAAAAAAAAGATTGACCATAAACTCAGCAGACATTGTTCGCTTTCACACACATGAATTGGCCCCAACAAAAAGGGCTTCAATCATTAATTTGATGAAAATGAGTTTAGGCGAGAAAAATATTCCTTATGGGAAAATACATTGTACTACAACAAAAGGAACGTAGTCAGAGCTATACGAAACACATGGCTGCTACGTGTATTTTGTGGATCTCTACAGAAAGGGCCTCAGTCATTGACTGAAGCCCTTTACGTGTGGAAATTTTGCCTTGGAAATAACAGTGACTCATGTGTATGTTTGCATGGCTATTTCTTAACGTTGAAATGTTATGTTTTGTGAGTTGGCATCCATTCTTCGTCTGTCTTGTTTATCATACATTGTATGGTGTAAAAACTGTATCGATTCACCAAGTTGTTAAATATTTGTGCGCCATGGACGAATATGGAAGTGGCAATAAACAAAAAACAAATACGCAGGACTGGAAATGGAACATCGTTAAAAGGGCAAGACTGAAAGGAAAAGAGTACAGAGACTAAAAAGGCATAAATATTTCTGCTGTGTATACAGGACCTCCTTGTAGGGAAGTAATTGCATAATCATTAAAATGGCATTGAATATATGGCTCACCAGAGATGATGTCTGTGAGCAGCAATATATTAGAACATTACACATATACACAAGCTAAACATGTCCAGACATCCTGACAAGCAGTGTGAATGTACTATGATCTGTATGTGCGGGAGGAAACGGTGTATAATGGGGTTTGATTACACATATCCTACATATGGAATGTTTTCCGAGACACTGTATATACTGTTTGAAATGTTGTAGCACTGATTGCACAGGGAGACAGCACGAAGTGTTAAGTGTATTGAATACCATATTGCATGTAACTACACTTATATATTATTAGATGAGTATTAAAAATACATATTAGAATAATTAACTCTCGATTATAGTTTCCTTGATGCTGGTGCCTGTCTTTCCTTCTAGATGCAAGCGCAAGTGTTTCGGTCAGTACGGAAACTACGCTGACGAGATATTTGTTCGCTTGCGGAGCATGGACACTAAGAACCAACAAGATATATTTCTGCAATCACTCATCGATGCTCATGATGTTATACAGCACAGACCCCGAAAGGAAGAAGGAGCAAGGATGAATACAAAGTCATTTGTTTATCACATCATGGTGGGGGATAAAGGAAACAGTTATGTTTGAACGTGTTTCTGTCATTGTATGGCATTACAATAAAGCGGGTTTAAAATTATGGAACCTTTTACTGCTAGGTAAAAGTCACAAAGATATGAGAGGTACACAAATGAATACAAGAAAATTACCGGCTGAGACAAGGGTTCTGCTGAAGGAACATATTGACTATTTGATATAAAAGCAAGTCATTATGCAGGAAAACCAATGAAATATCTTGATGCAAGGCTAAATGTGAAGATCATCAATAACATATTAAAGAAGAAGCATCCTAATATCAAAATGAGCTACCAGATTTTTGCCAGATATTTTCGTGACAACTGTTATTTGCATTTTGGTCGACCACCACGTAGACTCTTGTAGTGTTTGCGACCACAGTTGAATGAAGCTGTTAAATGGTGTGAACAAAAAGAACACATGGTTTATTAGAGAAAAGCACAGAAATGTTATGTGGAAATGAGGGCAGAACGTGAACACAAACAACCACATGTCATTGCTATAACATTTGATTACATGCAGAATACAGAATTGCCCCGAATTCTAGTGCAAGAAACATTATGACACCGTTTCGTTCCTGAGGGCGATAAATTACGTAGGTGGGCATCACTCAACTATTGCCCCGGCTGAGTCGGGGAGACCCGAGATATCTCAGGGTGTATAGGGGCCGTGAAGCACCCTTCAGGATGGTGTCGCTGATACTTACACTCTTCCGCTCCCTGTAGGCCAGGAGCATGCGTCACATGCTGCAATGGAACAAAACTAGCTACTCAAAATAACGAGATACCTCTTAGTTTCACTCTTTTAATCGACCACGTGTTTAGGTTACACTAGACTTTACACACACTTACAACTTGGCCGTAACTCTTTACCCCGTGTTCTCCTCTACTTAACTTTAATACAGAAAATTACGTAATTAATCTGGAGTTCTCAAAGATTGAAGTGACCACTGACCACGTGGTCACCCTAACCAAATGCTTCTGCTGGCTGCTAAGTGTTATATTTATGAACGGATCAAAATAAACACAATGCTGATCACGTTGATGAAGTGTGCGAGGGAGGTAATGATGCAAAAAGGTTCCGGAAAAAATTACTAACGAACAGAATGAACGACGATCAGTTGAAGACAAAGATGTAGGCTCCATTGCAAAAACACAATCGGCCGCACAGCACGCTAGAGAACAACTGGGGTGAGTGGTGCGCGCGCTGGCCGCAGGTGATGTGTGCCGGAAGCACTAGTATCGCTCATGGACACACTCAAAAAATACATTTACCATACATAATTATTATGATTAATTCTAGTCTCATTTCTTTGTCTTTAGATTGCAGTTATTATAATCTACATTAACAATGTATAGTTATTTCCAGGCTTACTCTCGTTGCTATCGCATACCTCCCCTTCACGTGACACCTGTCTGCGGTTCAGGCTTCTGTCTCGGGTCTGAGGAGGTACGACGTCATGCGCCCCCCCTCCCGAAGACCAAACTTGGCAGCGAACCCGTGTCCACAACACTTTAGGGTGCCAGACAGCACCGGTGACGGTGGGTTGGGACATGAATATCGGTGGCGTGTGGTTTGCATAACGGTGTCGCTCTCTCTGGGTGGAAGGGAGGTGTCAGCCCCTCACTTCTCCGGTCTCAGCTATCTTGGTTCAGATATTAATGCGCAGCTTCTCGGTGTGTGTGGGGAGGAGTCCCTCCGCCTTCGTGGTGGCTGCCGTGGCGGGCGAGGCGCGTGTGAGAGGCCCGCCCCCCTGCCTCTGGCATTCTTCCGGCGGCTCCTCTACAGTCATCGGGAAAGTTGCGTCGTGTAAGGACAACTACGGGCCCCATCCGCGCCATTCCCCAGGGGATGGCGGTGTGGACGGCGGTTCCTTAGGTTCCGTCACGGCAGGCTTCGTGTCTGAGTCCGGCCAACCACTCCACGGCTCTGGCTAGGGGGGTGTGGCTGCGTATCCACCACCGCCTTCTTCCAGGCCCTCAGTTGGTTCATTTCTGACGTTTTCCTTGTCACCCTCTGTCGGTTCGTCTCGTACGTCATCCTTATCCTCTACTGCTCTTATGTGTGCCGTCTGTAGGTTGTCCGCGTGGACCTTCGTAGTTTTTCCCTTTTGGTCCCTCACTATGTAGCACATGCGACCAGCTCTCCGGCTCATGGTCACCGGTCCTGTCGAGCGCGGTGCCAGTCCTGCGCAAAACTGTTTCCCTGCTGCCAACAAGGGGTGGTTCCTCATGTACACCTGGTCGCCTAAATCCAGCTGTCGTGGGGGGCATGTTGACTGGGGTGTGCTCTGGTGCGCATATTCTTCTTGCGATCTCTGTGCTTCTTCCACACGCTCCGTCCTTCACTGTGCCTCTCCTTCTCTTGTGTGCTCTTCCACCCCTTCCATCTCTGGTTCACCCAGTCGAGCCAGCTATTTACCCATTACCAGTTCTGCCGGCGTCGCCCCCATCGCCTCATTTGTCCGTCGCCGGAGGCAGACCAGGGTTTTCGCGATGGGGGTGTCCCACTGCTGATGGTCTTACTGTAGGGTCAGGCGCAGCTGTTTCTTGAGTTTGTGGTTTCTATGCTCAACTGGGTTTGCCCGCGGGTGGTACACCAACGTGGTGAGGGGATGAATCTGCAGGTTCCTGCACCACTGCTTCCATTTCCGCCCCACAAACTGCCGCCCGTTGTCCGTCAGGATAGATCTGGGGTAGCCCCACCTGGTAAAGCACTCCCTCTCCAGGAGCGTACTCACTGTGCTTGGCCTTACAATGCTGACCGGGAATGCCTCCACCCACCGGCTCATCAGATCAGTGACAACCACCACGAACTTCTTCCCCTTCTGTGTCTGTGGGTAGGGTCCCATCACGTCCACTGCCAGGTCTTGAAACTTGTCTAGCGGCCTGTGGGGTCGTTGTTGTTCCACTCTCTCTGCTCTCCGGGCTTTCCGTGTCTGGCATTGTTAGCAGAAGCGGACATACGCCCGCACATCCGTCGCTACCCCTGGTCAATGGAAGTGTTCGTGCACATTTCTGCCGGTCTTCACCGCTCCGGGGTGGCCCGCCCCCTTGTGATCATGTGCGTAGCGTAGTACACTTGCCCGGGCTTCCGGGGGTACATAGGTTCACCACCCACCCGTGTTCCCTGGCGGTCGGGCCTGTAGGACGTCATCGACTACCCTGGTGTTTGGGTGTGCACAGTCTGCGCATGCTTCTCTAAGGGTGGCGGTCTTTGGTGACGTCACTTGTGCTCTCCACAACTCCCGCTCCAGTTCCACCCACGTGCCCCCTGCTGGGGTCGGGCCTTCCCCAATCGCCTGCAGGACCAACATATCATGGTCCTCTTGCTACACCGTTTCCTGTCTGTTGGATGGGCAAAGCGTCTAACAATCTTCCACCTCCGGTGGCATTGTTTCATCTACCGGGTAACAGGATAGTGCGTCTGGTAGCTCGTTGTTCCTACCTGCCACGTGTTCAACGGTGTAGTCAAAGGACTGCAGCATCAGTGCCAACTAACCAACTTGCCTCAACGGCCCTAAATAGTGTCCAGCCAGGTTAAACACTGATTGTCCGTATACAGGGTGAATTGTTGTCCCTCTAGGTACGGTCTGTATTTGTGCAGGGCCCACACTACCACCAAACACTCCCACTCGTTACTGTGGTAGCGTTGCCGGGCAGGTGTAAATTTCATGCTCCCGTGGTCAATTATCAGTCTCTCCCCCTCCTCCGTCAGCTGATACAATACTGTCCCAGCTCCTGTCAAGCTCGCGTCTGTCTGGATGTACAGGCAGCACTCTGCATCTACGCGTGACAACACGTGGCACCCTGCAAACCTATGTTTCAGTTATTCAAACGCTTGCGCGCATTCCTCGGTCCACCGGAATTTCCGGTGCTGGGACATCATCTCCATCAGGGGAACCCATATTTCCGCGAAGTAGGGCACATACTTCGGCATCCAGTTCGCCAGCCCAATGAATTTCTGTAACTGCTTCCGCGTGTGTGAGGGCTCCCAATTTGCAATCTTCGCCAGGAGTTTTGGGTGTGGGTAGTTTCCCTCCTCGCGTCTATGTGACCCACGAACTCTACACTTTGCTTTCCTATATGACACTTTGCCGGGGATACCACAAGTTGGTGTGTGTCAAGTCGTTCTAGGACGCGACCCACGTGTTGTATGTGCTCATCCCACGAGTCTGAACAGATGATTGTGTCATCAAGGTACGCAGTTACGAAGTCCCCAATCAGTCCCTCGAGCACTCGTACTATCATGTCCTGAAACGTCGTGGGGGCACATTTCAGACCGAACGGCATTGCCCTGAATTGAAAAAGACCACCATCCGGCATCGTAAATGCGGTCTTCTCCCTGTTCCTAGGGTGTATCAGAACCTGCCAATATTCTGACTTAAGGTCTAGGGTGGAAAACACTTTCCCTTTCCTTAGTCCCGCCAGTGCGTCGTCCACACTGATCTGCAGGGGTGGGACACATTCAGCGGGCGGAAGTCTACACAGAATCTGAGGGACCCGTCCTTCTTTGGCACCAAGACTATGCGTGCATTAGTTACTTTGTGTGCGCTTGATATTCCCTTCAGCCAACATCTCCGCTACCTGCTCGCGAATCACATTCCTCTCCCAGAAACCATACTGCCTAGGGCCTTTGTACACGGTGGTCTCTCTCTCTCTCTCTATTGGGATATGGTGTTCAGCGGCAACAGTGGCATGCAACATGTCTGAATAAGTGAACACACCCGCAAACTCTTGCACCACCTCATCCATGCAGGCCTGGAACTCGGTCGGGACCTCGTGTTCCAAGTCCACCAAGGTCACTCTCTTATGATAAATTGGTTTGGACTCACCCAGTGCGTAGAAGGTCCGGCGGTTTCGACTCCCAAGGTACAGGCGTTATTCTGCGACGCGACCTCGATCACCGCCTCCAGCTGTTCCAGCCACGACTCTACCAGCACCACGTCTTCCAGCAGGTCGTCCATGCTGATGGCCGTCGTGGTAGTTGACAGTTCCCGCAGCTGTATCTTGACCTCTGCCGTGCCCAAGGTCACGCACGACCATCCTCGGGCAGCAAGGTAGAGGGTCTCTGTGATTGGCCCCACCTCCTGCTCTTCCACGAACTCCGGCCTGACGAAGGTATGGTATGCGGCCATGTCAACCAGGGCTGCGACGTCACGATCATTGACACTGGCCAGAATGTGCAGCAGGTGGTTCGCTTTGGTCGACATCTTGCCCAGGTGTGGGGCACTGCGTGATACAGGCGGGTCTACAGGGAGGTCCTCACGCTGGGAACGTCCCCTCACTCCCTGTTTCCCGGCAGCGGTCCCTGTGCGATGCGCACCGGGCAGTCCCTGTGCCAGTGTCGCACGCCCTTCTCACACATTCTACACTGGGGAAGTTCGTTTTGACCCCGCGGAGTTCTGGGATTGGGTGGTGCCTCAATTTGCCTCAGTCTCTGGTTGGTTTCGCTCATATAGTCGCGCTCATTGTGCGGTGTCACCACACGCACCAGGTGGTTCAGTCCTCTTTCCACAGCCAGTGCCTTGTCTATGAACTCCGTCACGTCGTCCCCAGGTCGCTGTCACACAAACGGCTGTAGTGGTGCTAGTAGGAGTCTGGCGATAACGGGCTACGCCTGCTTACTGTCCGCCCCCGGTGCAAAGCACCGGAACAGGTGTATTTTCTGCGTGATGAACTTCTCCGCGGCTTCGTCCACTCGCTGTTGCCTTCCGTAAAACTCCAACGTGTAGCTCTCTACCGCCTGCTCCCTCGCGAACCTAGTCCGGAGGTCCGTGGCTAGCTCTTCCCATGTCGTGTACATTCCGCCCCAGACATACCACCACTCGCGAGCTCCACCCGTAACTGTCGACTCACTCTATCGTGCCATTCCTCCACCAGTACTCCATACCTGTATAAACACTATGTGCAGCAGTCCATGAATCTGTCTGGGTCATCTAGAATCGTTCCGCTAAACTCTGGTAGCGACACATTTTGTGGAGGGGGGGGCGGGCCACGAGTCCGTTCTGTTCCAGTGTCTCCGTCGTGTCACTTCGCGGTTCCGGCTTCTCTGGCGTCGACATTCCTACCGGCCTCGCTGCAACTGCCCTCCAGACACACTGCTCGGACGCGAACACTCTGTCCCCAAATTATGTTAGTTCGCCTGTTGTTGCGCAAGTCCTGTGACTGGCAGTTCCGCATGTCACACATGTAAACACTTCCCCGGATCGTCTCTTGCACTGTTCTGCCTCACATCTTACCAGCTCGTTCCCCCCTCGCTCTCTCTCACTCAGTCCTTCTGTTTTCACGCTCTGCCCACGTGTCGTACACGTGCACTCTATGGTCCCGAACATGGCTTGTACAGCGGGGCCTACGTTCCCTGGCCATGCACACTGCATACACTCTTCCCCTGCCCACATTATTTTACTTTTGGGCACGCCCGTACACTTAGCACAGTACCTGGTGTTGTTGAACACGTTTCCTGCTGTCACGTGGTAGGTTCCCGTTGTCGTGCGTCCCCCAAAATAGCAGGCGGAAGTGCACTTACCCACGTGGTTCTGGTCGGCTCGATCTCGATGAAAATTCATTGGCCAAAGCGTTGCGCGCCAACTGACACAGTTTCGTTCCTGAGGGTGATAAACTACATACGTATTAATGAAAATGGACGCCACTCAACTATTGCCCCGGCTAAGTCGGGGAGACACGAGATATCTCAGGGCGTATAGGGGCCGTGAAGCACCCCTCAAGATTGTGTCGCTGATACTTACACTCTTCCGCTCCCTGTAGGCCAGGAGCACGCCTCACACGTTGCAATGAAACAAAATTAGATACTCGAAATAACGAGGTACCTCTTAGTTTCACTCTTTTACTCAACCACGTGTTTAGGTTGCACTAGACTTTACACACACTTACGACTTGGCTGTAACTATTTACCCCGTGTTCTCCTCTACTTAACTTTAATATAGAAAATTACATAATTAATCTGGAGTCCTTAAAAATTGAAGTGACCACTGACCGCTCAGTCACGCTAACCAAATGCCTCTGCTGGCGGTTAAGTGTTATATTTATGAACGGATCAAAACAAACACAATGCTGATCACGTTGACGGTGTATGCGAAGGAGGTAATTATGCAAAAAGGTTCTGAAAAAAATTACTAACAAACAGAATGAACGACGATCAGTTGAAGACAAAGATGTAGGCTCCCTTGCAAAACCACAACCGGCCGCACAGCATGCTAGAGAACAACTGGGGTGAGAGATGCACGAGCTGGCCGCTCGTGATGCTTGCCGGAAGCGCTAGCGCTTACTCTTGTTGCTATCGCACTTCCCCCCCCCCCCCCATCTCTTTAAACGTGTCCGCGGTTCAGGCTTTGGTCTCGGGCCTGAGGAGGTACTACGTCAATTATATATGCGGAAGTTAACAACAATTGTGTTTTGCATACATAACATTAGTGATAATATGGCTAAAATGTATGTATACAATGAAGTGGTGGTTAAAAAAGGGCAGAATGAAGTGTGTTCATTCCTGTCTGATTACCTCATGCAGGAAGCCCCTCCACATATTATTGAAGTGCTCTTGTTCTCGGACAACTATGGTGGGTAAAATAAAAATCATGCACTTACTAGGTTACTTATTGCTTTGGCAGACAGTGGACGGTTTATGCAAATTGAACATTACTACCCTGTCAGAGGCTATCCTTCCTAGCATGCTATCGAGGTTTCGGCACGGTCAAAAGAGCACTGATGGAACATGATCACCTTCACAGCATTCACTAAGTCACTGAAATAATCATAGGATAAAGCACAATGGTTAAGTTTACTGTGATGGTGGTAGAATGTGCAAATATCTATGATTTTCAGAATTGGTGGCACACATATTACAAAAGGCAGTGTATCTCGGAAGAAACATCTGGACATCAGAAACCACGAAATCAGAAAGTTAACTTTGGAATTAGCACCATTATGTATTTCCCTTATAGTGCTAATCTGAAAGCTTGCATTGTAGCCAGTGAATGCATTGGCGGATTGGTGAAACACACATTCCACATGGCCCATCCAGGCAGAACACCACCTGTTTTTCCTTCAACACAGACGTACCCCACAAAGCAAGTTCCTATCAAGAAGGAAAAATTATCAGATATACTTAAATTGTGCAAATATGTGCCTGATCAATACAAAGCCTTCCACCGGGAATTTCGTCATTGGCCAATGAGTAATGGTCCACCGCAGAATGATTATGTCATTTAGGTTTAATATGTGAGCAATGTGACAGCAGTTCATTCACATTAGTTCACGTGTGTATATTTCAAGAAACACTTGGATTATACCCTTTATGTGGTTTGATAACACTGTAATTGAGATGTATCATAATCATATGTTTCAAAGGTTTGTGTAACACTTTGTTGTTTCATCTTTATGCAATACATAACATAGATATGTTTGTTCTGCCATGTCTTTGATTTAATATATGTTACAATATTAACAATATAGAATTGTCCAGATATAATTTTTTACATTAAAGTGTTACAGTTACAGGATATCATACAAAAAGGGCCTCAGTCAGAGGTTTTTAATAGATTTTACATACAAACCACTTTAATTAATATGTGATATACTAGTGCGCTAGTTTCATGGTACCAAACTGTACAATTGGAACATAGAGAACAATTTATTACGTAATATGTACGAGTGTTATTTACTATTTCTTGATTAACTCAATACTATGTTCCAATGACTGAAGCACTTTTTTTGGGACCAATTCAAACAGTTGTGAAATTTTTTAAGTGCAATTCCTTTTATATAACACTTTTTATTTTCTGCAGGAGCCTTCCATGAATACCTTAATCATAAAATTTGCACAAATAAGTAAAAACTTTTAAGTCCATAATGTTTCCAGTCCACCATTTTATATATTAGGTTTGTTTTTTGCAATACTAGATTTATCTTGTCATCAACGACGTCTATAAACACAGAACAAATATTTCAGACCGGAAATTAGGTAGGAAACTGCCACGGACATTAGTTAGGAACTATACTGGCGTTCAAATGTAGTAATTTTAGAATATCCCCACTGTAGTACTGTTTCTCTGGTTCATTTGTCTTTCCTAATATTTTCGTCACTTCTGAAATTGCTAATATTTTTGCTTTAATAAAAGTAATTTAATAACATCAAAGACTAGATAGCAGAGCCTTTTTGCAAAGTGTATATTTTATCATGAAAAAATTATCATTACCTACCCAATTTCTTTTACTCCTTTATCTTCAGTTTATAACGGGATACTCCCCTGTTTCTATTGTTTTCACAATAATTATTTTTTGAAACTAAACAAGAGCAGATATAAAAAAATCTGTTTCACAGTTTTGTTTTCCATGACAATAAACACTCTTGTTTTAGCTAATTATGTAATTAACTAAACTCTAAACTTTAGTTAATAGACTTATTAGTCGAAACTATACAATTTCTTAACTTGAAAAATTAGCTATCGCTAACATGGCAAAAACAATTTTAAACAAAACTGCTGAACAGAATTGCGATATTTGCTCTCGTAATGGCTTAGAAAAAAATAATTGTCGAAAAAACTGTAGAAACAGGAAGGATTAGTATTAATAAATTTTAGAATAGATCAGTTATGCACATTTTACAATGCTTGTTAAATTTCAGATTTTTAATTTTGTTGTATATTAAGAAAGCTATTATAGTGTGTAATGCAGGATTTATTTGTTTACTTAGTTGACAATATATTTAACTTGATGTAATTTATAAATTGGATACAAGTGATTTCATTTATATATGTACAGTGAACCCTCGATAACTCGGACTAAAAGGGGGAAGAAGCTGTCCGAGTTACATTTGTTCGTGTTATCGAGTGGTGTCCAGGGAGGTGGGGTAATCAGTCATTTATCACAAGAAACGCGAAGAAATTAGTACCCTATCATTTCTACAAGCAAAAGAGGTTGCAATAAACACTGTTTTGTACGTAGCTATCGTATCAAGTTATGTGAGGACCGCCATGCAGTGGGAAAATTAATGCTAACGTCGAGAACTATACATGAATGTTAAACAATGTGGGCAGTCAGATCTTTATTTATTTTTTTATGCAGCTACTTCTAGATGATACTTTTTTTTTTATCTCTGTGCTAGAAGATGGCACCAAGGCACCCTTCTATCACACAAAAGTTTTCGTCTGGCTAGCGACAGCCAATGTGCGTGCACGTGTGAGAGAGATAAGAAACGATCGTTGGAGATAAGCTAGGGAGGTTTCGAGCGGAAGTAGTCAAGGTCAACCGGTACAGTCTCATGCAATACAAACACCGCAC
>PNEQ01103237.1:88572-121720 GCA_003012365.1 Medauroidea extradentata | reverse complement strand
ACAGAATTTATTTATTTTTATATTTATATATTTGATGACATCCTTCGGTGTTAGAAGACGCCTACGAGAACCCGACAATAACTCTATATTCCTGGTACTATATCCTGGGCATTGTGTGCCCTCCACATACAGAATTTATATATTTTTATATTTATATATTTGAGGTCATCCTTCGGTGGTAGAAGACGCCTACGAGTACCCAACAATAAGTCTATATACCTGGTACTATATCCTGGCCATTGTGTGCCCTCCACATACAGAATTAATTTATTTTTATATTTATATATTTGAAGACATCCTTCGAGGTTAGAAGTCGCCTACGAGTACCCAGTAATAAGTCTACAATCTTGGTACTATATCCTGGTCTTCGTGTGCCCTCCATACACAATAATATATATATATATATATGCATGTGATGTCATCCTTCGGTGTTAGAAGACGCCTACGAGTACCCAACAATAAGTCTATATTCCTGGTACTATATCCTGGCCATTGTGTGCCCTCCACATACAGAATTAATTAATTTTATATTTATATATTTGAAGACGCCTACGAGTACCCAGGAATAAGTCTACAATCTTGGTACTATATCCTGGTCTTCGTGTGCACTCCATACACAATATTATATATATATATATATATATAATATTGTGTATGGAGTGCATTTGATGTCATCCTTTGGTGTTAGAAAACGCCTACGAGTACCCAACAATAAGTCTATATTCCTGGTACTATATCCTGGCCATTGTGTGCCCTCCACATACAGAATTTATTTATTTTTATATTTATATATTTGATGACATCCTTCGGGGATATAAGACGCCTACGAGTGCCCAGTAATAAGTCTACATTGTTGGTACTATACCCTGGCCTTCGTGTGCCCTTCCTACAATATTTACTTATTTCCATATAATTATTTATGTGATGTCCTGCTTCGTGGTTAGAAGACGTCTACGCGTACCCAGTAATAAGTTTACATTCTTGGTACTGTACCCTGGCTTTCGTGTGACCTACACATAAAATATTTATTTTTATATATGTATTTATTTGATGTCATCCTTCCAGGGTTAGAAGACACCTACGAGTACCCAGTAATCAATCTACATTCTTGATACTATATCCTGGCCATTGTTTGCCTTCCACATAAAATATTTCTGTATTGTTATATATTTATCCATTTGTGTCATCCCTTATAGGGGGATAGAAGACGGCTATTAGTACCAAGTATTAAGTCTACTTTCGTGGTACTATATCCTAGCCTTCGTGTGCCCTCCATACACAATATTAATTAATTTATTTATAATTATTTATGTGATGTCCTCCTTCTGGGTTAGAAGAAGCCTACTAGTACCGAGCAATATTCTTGGTACTGTACCCTGGCCTTCGTGTGCCCTCCGCATACAATATTTATTTATATATATATGTCATCATGCTTCAGTGTAAGGCAGCTGTGTACGGTCGCCGAATCAGAAGTTTGTGTTACGAGAGTGGTACTTTGTTCTCGAGTACACTCAACATACGCTATTTACATTTCAACATACACGCCATACTCATTATGTTGATGTCAGAAGTACGATTACGACAGCCACCTGCGTAAGGGGTTATGAGCAATGTAGATCTTAGTTAAAAATAATAATTTTCTAGAACTCGATGATTATGCGATATATGTATATAGGGCATTTACGTTATGCTGCAATTAAAATCAAATTTATAACGATTTTTATACGTAAACGGTAAGTGTAGGTTTCTTTTTTTTTTGTGAATTGGCCAATTATTTTACGGTATATATGTAGTGGTAGAGCTATCTGAAAGAGTCTGTTGTTTATAAATTCCTTGGCATAACAATGCAGGCTTACGACTTAAAATCATAAAAATAGCCTTATCAGGGCAAATATAAGAGAGCATTCTACTAGCTCGATGGTAGAGATGAAGAGCTATCTAGAATACTCAGCCACGCGGTGTGCACTCGGACATGCTACACGCCTCAACATATGCGACAAAGAAAAGCTGGCGTCAAACAAGGCCAGCTGCCGTACTCGTGGAACTGGTCTGTCGGCCTTGGCAAGTTTCAGGCATAAGCTGGGTGACATAATGTGCATCTGTAGCAGCGTCCAGGGAGGCACCACATATGCGAGGTGTGGCTTCAATGTGATTAATTTCATATCGCAATGTTGAGAGGCTAGCGACATTACACTATTCATTCTTGCTATGCGTCGAAAATACCGTTTATACACAGAGTAAATGTTAGTTTAGCCACAAAGTAAACATCTTCGCGGCTTTTTGGTTTCTCGTGAAGAAGTCTTTGTCAGCACTTAATAAAAGCTTAAAAATTGAATTATTTTAATTATTTGGTTCCTATAGAAAGATTCCTTTAGGAATAGTCTAAGGACCGGTTGCAGAATGTTTGTTTAAAGTATTGGTTATCAGACCATATGATAAATATAAACGAAACCTTTAACTACTGGTTAAAACAATAGCGTTTCTGAAACCATTTCTCCCGTTTAAGAATGTTATGATTAGTTAAGTGCTGGTTATTGTAAATTTGGCAACCATGCAGTGACGTTTCACGTTGTAATTGGGCGTTCAATCGTTTTTTTTAAGTAGCGGTTAACATTAGCTTGTAAACAATGAACGATAGAGGTTAACAGTGCACGTCCCGGTAGATTTATTACCTCTGAAAACAAACTTATAATACCCTAGTTGAAAAATGTTTTCATATCGTGGCATGTGAAAAGCAGACGCAGTGACGTGGAAAGAGGAATATTGGGAAACAGTTGCAGCCCAGCTCAACATTCTTTTGGGTGTGTTTCCGCGTACCGACAAAATTATAAAAAGTGAAGTACGAAATCGTTAAAAGATCGGCACAAAAATGGGCGTGATGTAGAATGCCGCAGAAATTCAATTTAACAGATTTGTACGAGAAAATGATAATTTTATTAAACATGGACGAAAGTAAGCAGGTTTGCAGTGAAAATTTTATTTTGTTTTACCGATAATGATTTTGCCAAATTTTGTTTTGCAATTTACGGTTATAATTGTGTAAATTACTGAAAGAAACTTTATCTATAATTGTGCCATTTATATTCGGCGAACATAACCTCTCTAGACTAGAGCCAAATATTAATTGAAGATTTCTTTTCAGTAATAACAATCTTTGTTTCCAATTATGAGTCTTTGAAAATTACTGATTTTTGCTGTCGTGTGTGAATCGTTGAATAGAAACAGTTAAGATGTAAGTTGTGCTATGTTTGAATTTTTTTTATGTTATAACAAAATGTCGATGCATTTTCACGACTATTTACAAAAAAAAATAGGAAGGTCTTCTGTGTAACCTAATCAAAACTAACATTTCTGTTCCTCTCAATATTTAAAATAAAACGTAAATGGATAGCAACATACATTTTATAAGCTAAATAGGCTAATTATCAATGTTAAACCGTGAAACATGTGTCTCGCAGTAGTACATAAGTATGTCTTTATGTAGATAAAATATATTTACGGAAATTATCGTCTACGCCAAGAAATTTTTCGGTTTGATAATTTCAATATTAAGTTTTGTTTGATCCCATCATCTTTAAAAAATTAGGTCTGCCATAACCTTAGTTGTAAAACTACTTCTGTTTTAGCAGTGATACATCCATTTCGAGTGAAACTATTATCCAATACAATTGCAAGAAATGATGACTTCCGTAGCATAACTTCATACTTATATATTTCTGATTTTGTAACACTTATGCATGTTTTCATCACTAGTGTTACGTTAATTACTTAAAACACAATCTTCCACGTTTGTTAAAGGTTTTGATTAACTCAGTAACCGGAACACTTACTTGTGTTCAACTTAACCATTGGTTATCACTAGTTAAACAGCATTTTTTTGCTAACCATAACTCGAGAACACGGCTAACGAACACTTAAAATTTTATCGGATGATAATCGGAACAAAACCAGACATTGTGAAACCGGCACTAATCCTCTTAGTAATAAAGAAAATTACAATTTTTTTTTCGTAAAGGGAGATCTTTAAAAAATAACAATTGTTAACCTTAAAAATTGCTAACAAACTATTTTACACGCGACGCAGTTATGGTTACCGTTACTGTTCATTTTAAACATAAATTTACATTGCGGCAAAGTTTTGATGTAGTTGTTCATATTTAAACAAAATTTTTCTTAACCACGACAGAATTTGTGCCGTGGTAAAGGAAGTGAATTTAGAGTGCATATAACTGCTTTTACCAAATGGTTAGAGGAGGGCGTGAGGAAAAAGCTCATACGTTTATGTACACTTATTCCCTCGACCTGAAAAACTCACCCGTTGCCTTGTCAGAATGACGTGAAACAGTTTTCAACTGTAGAACAATTTTGACATGCTCCAATCTTTAGAGTGATCTTCGTAACTTTTAAATACAACGCCACTTCTTACAATATTATAGATAGAGATGATGATTTATCGCGAGAAATCTTGACTGTTTGTTACATTTTAACACACGTTCTGCTTACTAGAAGATGACTGGCTTTAGCTTGTACTTGGAGCTATTACACTATTTGACTGAGCCAATAATAATGCAGATATATTAATATTTGATGCCTGTTATTTGTCTGCAGACAGCTACGTTGTGTTAAAAGTATATCACCCAAACATACATATTTCAAGAAATTGTAGCGTTTTCAAGGGTTTGTTAGCGCCAAATGTCTTCGCGATATACCATCAACTCTAATTAGTAGTTATAGGCACTGAAACATCGCGAGAAATGTTGACTGCTTGCTAGGCTCCAACGTGCTCTTTACAACACGGAAGGTTTTCATGTAACTTTGGTTATCGTTAGAGACATGAGAAATTCGCGTTATCATTTGATAGCAGACTAAACTTAACTTTCCTATACATAACAGAGCGTAATATGCGAATCAATTGGTTACGAACTTAAACGTGTTGTCATTACGTCTTTACAGAGATTGGCCTCTCTACCGTGTAAGCATTTTCCACAGCAATTCACGACAATAGCGGTCAGCGGAAGATGTCGTACGAGCCAACAGTCACTCGGAGTCTAGTCAGCTGTCAGAAAAGAACGCGAACTTTGCATGTATCTGGCTATCGTTAACTTGAAGCACTGTTTCTCTATTGAACACGTACAGTTAGAGAAGTGCAGCTTTTACACATAAAGCGTGTGATTCGTCACTAAACTGTTCACATGTGTCACAAATTGCAACATGGAATAAAAAATACCAGGATTTAATACTATAGTTTATTGAATACTATTTTGACGTTGAATATATTCGCGATTTTACAGTGTGTGCACGTGTGATAGCTTGTGCAGAGTATTAGAGAAATAAGCCCGATACGACGAAGAGAACACCCCTGCGTGAGAACGAGTGTACGCGATTGTTAGGGACCTGAAAAAAAAGCGTTTTCTTTCAGGCACAAGTTAGAATTAATCCAACCGTACGTGCGTATCACTTTCACGATTGCTCCCTGACTTATTTAACACCTCGTGTAAGTCTCTGAGCCAATAATAAAACTTAACTAAATGCAGTCCCATCTCACTGTGTCAGCGAGCAGCTACGAACTGCTGCTGTTTGTCTGAGTGCACATATATTCTTGAAGTCTAACCTACAGGTCAGCGAATTCGCGCATTATTCCGGTCTCTAGCGATTGTATTTGTCAAAGAGAAAAATGCCAGCGATATCGCATGAAGAGTGAATCGTGGTGTTGTTACCAGTAAAGTGGTGCAAAGTATACTTGGTGCTGTCTTGAGAATTACCACGAAGTCGTGTTTTCATCATCACCTACGAAAGTGTCAGGACAAAACGATTTTCTGTTCAATCTGTCAGAAAAATTCTAAGTTGCATTAACAATATATGAACTGTTTTTCACTGCTTAGCCACAATAATTTCCTTTAAGTACAGAGAATATTGTAAAGTTACATTGTCGTACAAGCTCTTCAATCATTGGCGAGTAAATACGTTAAATAAGTGCTTTCAGTGTAATGCTATCTACCCTGAACCTGTTCCTCCTCTCTTACTCAGTGTTTTTCTGAGGCTTGTCAGCAGAACACAAATTTACAAAAAAACCTGCCCCTTCTGAAGTTGCGATATATTCGCTTGGTCTGTCCACATTAACACTGCAAATGTAACATTGAATTCATACAGAAATCTTGTCACATAAATCACTTACCATCCTATAAACAACGTACCTGCATTAAAAATATTTGAGCATTTATTAGTGTAAATATTAATCACTCACTCGTAGTGCAATCAGTCTCTTACACCAGGAATGTGTATGAACTCATCACAAAACTTTAACCATGACGTATCATATGAAAAATCTTTCATCAATTTTATATTACAGCACACGTAAATGCTATTGCAGTGGTCCATAGTGGTAGCATCGTGTAGAAGTTTACATGTTTTCAGTAACTATCGAAGCGTCCTGTACACTATCATGTAATTGCCTGGTGTAGCCTACCTGAAATCCTCGCATAAATTATTTGCGAGAACCTTATTTATTACTTTATTTTAAATGTGTTTTCAACCTTTTTAAGTGATTTCTGCACATGTCAAGATACTTTCTGAATTATTTTTCATTTGGAAATAGCCAAGATAAGGTTCTATAGTTACTTCAGGAACGTTCTGTAAATCTGAGAAGTAGCGTCGAATAAGCTTACAGTGCAATTTGGATGTTTTTATGAATATACCTGGGCATTAAAATTAATTTTTGTGTTGTAACTTTCTACAGTAAAAGTTTATGTTTAGTAGTGGTACACATAATCATTATAAAAATTATCTGGTACCTGCGCTACTTGGAATACTTCTTCTGCTAGGTAACTTTTGAAATAGCAGTTTCATTAAATCTTGGTTATATAAATAAATTAACTGGTTCTAAGTAAATCATTAATTTACTTTAATTTATCTAACTAAACGTAAACCTGATTCATTATAACTTATTACCTAAGACTTTCATCAGTCAAACTGGGTTAAATGAACACACATTGATTTACAAAGACTTGCTTAAGATGTCATAGTTCTAGTCACGTTTTTCATCATCTGTGATCATATGTGCCACTTTTCAGAATCTTGCAATTAAAAGTGAAGTGAATGAAGTCGTGATGTAAATTTAATTTTCAAATTAAGCCAAATAATAAAGTCATTCATCTTCACAGAAAGCCGAATACAAAGAAAACCACTTGTGCAGGTTGCGTATGGTAATCGCTACCAAACAATGAAAGAAAGCATTGAATTGTCCCCGAGGTACTGCTGCGTGCCTTTGAGATTGGAACAGAAATGTTGAAGTGGTGTCAAATAACGGACAGTCAGAGGAAAGGCTGCGCCGACCCTTAGCCTGAGGCAGGCCTCCCCTTCGTCATCCAACAACCCCTCGTAATTCCAGTAGAGCTTCTCAGCACTGCAGTCGCATGCATTTCGCAGTTTATTTCTGCAAGAAGGGTTGCGAAGGGGTTGAGATATAGATCCAATTAACTGTGTTAATTAATTGACACTCAACAACTCGTGCCGATAATTCCTCGGATGCTCTGAGTGAATGAAATTTATTATAGCTCTATCAAAATGTTGTTGGCAGCCTATATTTCTGCTTGTAAAACTTCTTAGCTTCATTTTATCTGACAATTAGCTACTTAACACCAGACCCTTCGAAGTTAAAAACCAAACATACGCTATATAATTTGAACATAAATTTAAGTATCAAAATACTTCATACACGATGCTTACGTTAATAGTTTGAGGAAAAAATAAATAATACATATAAGTATATAGTACATTTTTCTTTTAAATACTTATAGTTTAATGCTTTTTTAAAATAAATCTCAAAAGGAAAGAAACTTAGTTACCCAATTACTTAAAAAAAATTAAGCAAACTTACCGCACGAGATAGAATATTATAATACAATTAATAAACGTGTAGGTTAAATTAGAGTTAATCACCTCTAATATTTTTAAAATTCTGAAACAATATGAACAAATAATTAGAGTACATAAAACATCCATATGTTGGCATCTGTCAATCACATGTAGTTAAAAGGTTCTATTTAGTTTATTTTCCTTACAGTTTAAGTTAAACGTGTGTCAGGGTTATAATACGATCACGTATTCTTATTTGCTGTTAGGTGTAAAAATCTAAATATTTCACTATTATTCATGACTGATGCACATATAACTTTGGACCGAAATCGGCGAAACGGGTACGAAGCTCGCCTTTCACCAAGGCGATCCGGGTTTAATTCCTGGTGTGGTCAACCGAGATTTTTATACGTAGGAATCGTGTCGGGCGATGGCATTAATCAGTGTGATTTCTCGGGGCGCCTTATTTCACCGCTACTTTCTTTCTTTTGCTCATCTCGTTCACAATCTTGTGCTTCCAAGAGCTTTAGAAATGCGGACGCGCTAGCTGCAACTCATTTGTACGCATTAAAACGTCATCCTGGCCTCTTGAGACAAGGGGACCGTCTACCACGTGCTTAAAATTCGTTGCAATGTGTTTGTACACAGTTTTTTTACAAAACTATTCCATATGCTTCCATTATGCCAACGTACCAGAAGAAAAAACACTTCGGACAAGGTCAGAAGGTCATTGTTAAGTCACCATGCACATTTATAAACTCTCCAACGTAACTAAAAGCGGCCTATTCAAACTGCCGTTCTTTAGAATATACCTTACTGCTCCGTCGCTTTTGAGCGTCTTACGCGCGGGTAGGTGGCGCCCTTAACTTGCGGGGAATATTTTCGCCTATAGATCGCCTCTTTATCTCATTTAGTTGTCACATCTTTGTTTTTGTGCGTACTTTTATAGATAAACGTGTGCTATTCGTAAGTACACAATTCATTATTAATATTATTATTATTATTATTCCGTTAGTTCATACCTGAAAAGTAAAGGAGAGTTAATAAATACACTTATATTCGGCACCAAGAAAAATAATTTAAGTTTGGCAGAGGACTTGATACGTGTATACGCGTGTGCTACGTTCCTGGAAATATATTTTAAGCAGACATCACTCACACGGGTTGAGAAGTACTGGAATAGAATTGTAAATGCTAAGAACGTGTACTTTTCAGGCGGCCGGGAGTTCGAGGCCAGAAGTGTGGAGCGCTAAAGACGACACAGCATGCGAATTACGCCTCACACTAGTCTCATGCACAATTCTCTGCACTGGCATGCTGGTTTTTTTGCCGATAGATGAACTCTATGAACCAATTATTGGTGGCCTTAACACTTATTTGACAAAATATTTTAAATTGCGGTGTACTGTACGCACGATTTTCTCTATTAATTTTTTTTTATATTCTGCATCAATATTTGAATATCTAAAAACTAATGTTTCAGGAACAACAATTACCACCGTTTTTGTTCACAAGAAAATAAGCTGTGAAAAGATGACTGAATCATCTAAAATGAAAATACACGTGACCGCAAATGTTAAACAGGTTTAGCACACATAGCAGTTCTTTAAATAAACCATCTTTCAGCCGAATACATGCATGCACTTTGGCGGCCTGGGTATGCAGATATTTTTTTTCATACTCATTCACATAAAGTTTATGTAAGAGAGGCGTAATACTGTTGCAAGATCTTCGTAATTATCTTCAATCTGCGACAACATAGAAATGAAGATATTTTGGACGGCACTTAAAACCTAGGTAGCCTATTTAGCGCTGGAGAGAGGTGACGTGATCTGAATGTGAAGCAGTGTCGAGTGAAGGGTCGGGAGAAAACGGAAGATTTCCGAGAAAACCCGCCAACCAGCAGCATTGTCCGGCACGATTCCTACATGTGAAAATCCGCGGACCGACCTCGCCAGGAATCGAACTCGAATCGCCTTGGTGGAAGGTGCGTGCGCCAACAGCGGCTCCTGAGATAACATAGTAAATTGTACTCTACCAGGAAGGTAAAAATAGAAATTTAATGAAAAGTTAATGTTTACATTAACATCAACGCTAATTGTATAATAAACTCGTGTTACTTATTGGTCCTCTACTAATTTCTTTCCACTACGTATTGCTATTCATCTTTCTTTTAACGTTGGTAGCACATTGCAGGAACGGTAAGTGGCACGAAACTCTTAGAAAATTATGTTTCGTAAATGTTTTTTATTAATGAACTTTCGTTTGGTTAGCAAAATACACTATTCTTGAACATATATTTTTTTAATATGTCTTTATTTAAAATTTACATTTTACCTTAAGAAATTTTTCTCGTAAAGGGAATTTAAATTAAAATTTAATGTTTTAAAACTAGTGTTCCGAAGTTTTTTGTGATTTGAAAATAATTCACTATGTGCTCAGTGTTATGTACAAGGGAATATTGCAATACGTAAATAGGGCATGGTGAAGGTGCCAGAGCGCAGTGTATCCCACCTCGACAGTAGACTAAGGAATAGGAATGGACGCTCCTGGGAACTCTGCCAGACCTTGAAGGAGGACATGAAGTTAGGCTCTTTGATGGAGACGCGACGAAGTGCGAGACAACCCGCCGACCAACAGCAAAGTCTGCCGCTTTTCACGAATGTGAGAAAACGAGGACCTACCCCACTTGGATTCGAGCCCAGATCGCTTTGTTGGGATGCAAGCGCTGTAGCCACTGTGTTGACGCTGCCCTTAAATAATTGATCCATTCTAACTAAATAAATCGTATAAATTCTGCTACGTAACATAATTCACCAACTTGAATAACATAGTGAAAAATTACTATAAAATGTTGCGTGATTGTTTCTGAACTTGTCTTCGGTTTAAAACGTTTCATGATTGAAACTTTATTACAGCCTGTTATCTTAAATCAGTTTTGACGGCACGTTACGAAATGGTAAAACAACCCATTAAATTTTTAATAAATTTATTAATTAATGATATTCGGGTTTGTTGATCACTATTGAATTGTAATGTGTGTTAAGTTACAGCGTCCTCAAAAAGAAGTGTTATTAAAAGGGAGGAGGCACCAGACACGAGCCGCATTCAAGTCACCCTTCCTCAAATGAAACTTGCAAGGGAGAGCCAGTTCAC
Organism: Medauroidea extradentata; assembly: GCA_003012365.1. NCBI lineage: Eukaryota > Metazoa > Arthropoda > Insecta > Phasmatodea > Phasmatidae > Medauroidea > Medauroidea extradentata. The sequence continues at coordinate 110,710 of PNEQ01103237.1, read as the reverse complement.
ATTAATCTTACTCTTAAAAAGATAACAATATTTTCTTTTATCAAATATATTTATACGCGTACTTAAATTTTTCACATTTATTCACTTAAAATAGGAAAATTGTGTAAACACAATTTAATTTCAGGCTAGATATTTATATGAAAAAATTTATTCTTGCCAATTCGCTTGAAAGAATTAAGATTCTAGATGCCAATCTTCCGCAATTATTTATTATGATTCGACTGACTTTTATTTCTTATCATCTCATTATACTGCAGGAAAAGGTTTGCTGTATTTAAACCAGTGACTAATATATAATCAAATTTTTAGTAAACTAAACTCAAGTGAATGTGTTTCCTTACTTAAGACGAAAACAAATGCAATTTACTAACAGCAGTCAATAATTATTTTATAGACATCTCCTCGTATCAACATTTCATTACATCTGCATTCATTGATCATAAAATACCCTTTGTGAAATTATCATAAGTGAAATAATTTATGATTATTTGTGAATTACAGTATATACAGTTTTCTATACCTTGATTTTTTTTCATGGATTAAAGTTCAGAAGCTCATGGAACATGTTTAAGTAATTTCTCTCGACTTTTTAGCATTGTGTGTGAAATTAAAATTATAGTATATACTGCCGCTTATGTTATTTTCTATCAATATGTAAAGTATATATTAAAAGTGGTTAATATACTTAATGTATGTCTAAGCGAAAATTATTTTCAAGTATTTACTTTATTAACAGAGAATAAGTTTTGTTGTTTATGTTAAATAGAAAAATTTAGCACGTGGTTGCGTTATAACATTTGTTCACGGTTGTTTCAGAAAGAGAATTCTCACTACGTGCTGTGGTTATGTGCATAACTACTACTTCTACCGTTCATGATCATTTGTTGTGTGAAAGAAATTTACAGGTTCATGTGTTATCATACTTTAGTATATTATAACCACCCGCCATTTGGTGGCATCGAGATTAAGGTTTGGAAAATGTTACCGATGACAAATTGTATTGATTACACATAAACCGTATGCCTTGTGGCCCAACTGTACCCCTGAAGTTATTAATTACATCCTTGTGGGATTGCTAAGGTGGAGTGAGTTTAATAATATATCGTGTGGGATGTCTATACGCTGTGATTTTGTTCGAGACTATGCGAGTACGCAAATGGTTTCAACACTGCTGTGGCAAATTCAGTAGTACGGACACTATTATGGACACTTGGACGATCCTTTGCCTTTAAGTACGACAGTAAAGTCGTGAAGTTGCATACGACCAGAGATGCGTCAAAATTTTCCATGCCACCGGCCACAAAACTGGCGTGTTTTGTAAGACATATGACGAGGTAATTTTTGAGATCCCACCACACCCTTTTCGCTGTCTAAGAGAGATTAAGTTCACTAACTTTACCTTAAGACACCTAGTTTATGGAGTACGTGAGAATACCTGCTACGTATATGCAACACGTTTACCGAAGTGTGTTTGCTTCAAATAAGATCCTGCTAAACAGGTGGGACGACATTGTGACTGAGATCAGCATCGTTACTGGGGACATCGAAGAGTTGGACGAATAATTTCCCCGTTTGCGTCAATGATGTAGCGTAGTTGTATTCTGTGCGTCGATGATATTTGTGCACATTTTGAACATCTACTGTAAATACAGGTACCACAAACATGACACATGTATGTCTTACGTGTTATAGTGTCGGTATATTTTTAACTAGTTTTTAGGTACGCTATATTTTGCCAGGAAGTGTGTAGTAATTCTTTTAGAACTGGTGATTTGATTTAATCCTAAAGGCCTTTCTCTAACATACTAAAAATGATCCTAAACCAAGTCCAACAAAGTTTTCGTTAGTTACCTAATGAAGACATTTCCAAGCATTCATTATTTTATGTGCTGGTACCTCAAAAACAAACTGGGCGAGAATGTTGGAAGAAAATATTTTTTTATTGTCAGTACATCAGATATACCCTAAACACTTACGAATAACAAATTTATGGGCGTAAAAAGAATGGCATTCTCTGTTTTTCCTCTTTCAGAAGTTGTAGAAATAACAGTAAAGAAGTAGCCAAACTGCATCAGTGCATACATCGACAGCGAGTTTATTAATGTTTCAGCCAGAGGACACGAGAATCAGGAATTTCAAGTAAGTGGTCATGGCTAGAATAGAATATTCATCACAACGTTTGCTTGGAGCGAATTAAGAAAAAAACACGGTTAACAGAAATACAACTCTCAAATCTGAAACAGAAGAATATTTCTAACGTAAACTTGTCCAGCGAGTATGAAGATTGCCATCCCGCTTAACCAACATAAATAGAGATATGAAATAAGTCTTTACGAAGACATTTTTCCAACGTTTACTCCCTAACCAAAAGTACTCCTGTACATCAGGAGAAAATATTTCAAACTCAAGGTGTTTCGGTACGGTCAAGTGTAAGAGTAGTTCGATGTTTACAACGTAGTTACTGCAAGGTGTACACCAATTAAATCATCAATTAATTCGTTGCAGGTCAGCGGTAATCAAAGTAAAATTAATATGTTTGAGTTTTAAATGTATAAGTTACCAGGAATGGGAAAGCTAAGATCTTTTTTCCACTTTTATGTATCATATATTAATTATTTTACTCTACTTAACCTCTAAACAATCGCATTAAAATGTCGTCCAGCTAAATCCTTCAAATATATGTACAGCAAAGGAAGAAATTACGTCTCCATCATTAAATAACTAAGAGAAAATGAGTTTAATATTTGTTACTAAGTTTAAATAGGCCTAATTTAAAACAATATCGTTTCAAATATTTAAAGACATTATAAAATACTTATTTAAAGTTTCGTAAAGATTTTAAAGATATTATACTCCCTAACGTCGGGAAAGATTCTTAATGAAAAAATCATAAACAAATAAGTGTAACTCTTTCGACGGCAAAATAATTTTATGGATTAAAATAGTTGTCACCTTTATTATTTTATTTAAGAAGCGAGGTTTAAAGAGTGTTTTCATTACAGATTATGTAATAATAACAAGAAATAACATTTTCTACATAACTGTTATTTAAATCCGTGCCGTTTCTGGCATTCCTCCAAAATAATATTTCTAAACTCAGTATTTACGGTCATGTATCACCCGTAAATTTCAAGTTGGCTAAACACTATTCAGTGTTTTGTACTTACATTTTTATATTAAATAACACATTGATATTTTAAGGGGTTACGAATTTCTTAGAATAAATGACATGCCGAATATTTGAATAAACAATCACAAGTGACAACAATAAAAATTTTTTATAAATGGTTAAACATTTTATACTCTCTTGTTGATAATGAGAAATGCAATACAATTAAATTTAAATTAGCCATGATATCCTAACATGACACTGAGGTATTCACTGACCGTTGCCGAGTGAAGTAGCGGCTCCTTATACATTGTGTTTTTCACATTAAAAATACGCTGAACTGTGTGACTGACGTGGACCACATGAGTGCGAAGTTAAGAATATGTTAAGTAGAAAAATTTTACAATTAGCAAATTGACAAAAATTAGTCACTATTCTAATGTTGAACAATTGTATTTGTAAACAATACGTCATGCGTTCATAACAGAAGTGAAGAATAAGGCCTTCAAAATGGAGCAAGAAAGAAGAGGAGTGGCGGAAGTATAACTTGCTAGGTTTGTAATTTCCTGCCACCGTCAGTGTTGAAGTATTCCGACCGACTCAGTAAACACATTTCAAACAGAAGTGTGTGGTATAATTTGCAGAGCTCGCTTATGTTTTACACAATCCACCTAGGCGTTTAATATGTATTGTTAATGAAGTGGTGGTTAATGTGAGATGTATCCTGACAGGCTTGCAATGAGAAATTTGTAACTGTTCAGCTCAGTCTAATGTTACTTAATGCTGGAAGTGTTGTGTATCTGCGCATGCAGTAGATTGTAACAGCGGTTTTACTCATACCGATGTTGATATTGTTACAAAAATGTTCAACTCTTTGAAACATATTTTATCATTCAAACTATTAATTTGCCCACAATAAAGACACGGTTTGTTCACTGACCACGTCTAGTCTTCACTGAGAGAAATTTTTATTTAATCAAAAAAATTTGCTCGGTGCAATCATATTATTTGTTTATATAATTTGAAATATTTTTTGTTGCGGAAATAAAATAATTTCTTTACTGTTTTTGTGCTGTTCTTTAATTGTAGTACTTGGTTACTTCAACTAGATATAATTTAAAAAAAAAACATGCACGGTATCACCCATATTCCAACCATAAAGTTCTTACAGTGAATCATGCAATATCTTCAACTGTCAAGACTGAACGTTGGTGATTGGAGCATACTATTAAATGCATAGCGCGCAAAAAGTAAGGAATTTACGTGGATGTGTACTAACAATTGTTACATCTTTTTTACTTGTTTTTTGTGTACATTTTTAAACGGGATTGTTTGTACCTAAATGGCACATCATTAAATACAATAGTAAATATACATATAGTGTTTATTGACACAAATATAGGAGAAATATCTCTCAGCGTGTGATTAAAAAAACGGCGTGAAAAAAAAAGAAACTATGTTGGGTTGGCGGAACAAAATTTACACAAATGTGTACTTCCAAACAAATTATTAAGTTTGACTAATAAAATATTTTATTGTAAGGCGTAAGTATTTGGACAAGTAAATAACGTTGCTGGTTGGGTCAACATAACCAAGTGTGTTGTATTTTGTGACTTATTACTGTAACAAAATATTTAGTTATTCCATATAAATATTTTTTCCCCAATATTCATACAAATGTTTGATAAATATTTATTTCACCATTCGCTCCGCGATGGGTTGTAGCTCTACGCAATTATGCTTTCTTCTTGTGCAATTATCAAGATTAAAATGTTTTAGACTACATTCTTACGAATATTATTTTGCATTCGTGTTAACGTTTGGGAATTGTTTGCAGTATAATATGAAACCTCTTAAGGCGCCCGCCTGCCTGCCTTGTAGCCAGCGTTGCAGCGTGCTAGCAGAACGCTTTTATCTAAGAAACTACTAAACGTGTTGCTAATGTGTGCATTTACGAAAAGAACAAACACTTCAAACGACCTCGGAATAGTAGTTTTAAAACATCACGATAATTAGATAGACCACTTCAGAGCACCTCAAAATGGCTAAAAACGGCTTTTTCAATCTATTATATCCAAACAAATACTGAAGGGATTCGTGTGAAACTACAATAGAGAGATGTATTGGACTTTACTTAAAACATTCCAGCAATAAAAAGATGGGGTCACCACTGAAAGTGTCAGTCAGGCGAGTGTCCTACGATACCACTGCACGCCGTTTCAGTGTCTTGCGGTAGAGGCGATACTGCGCTAGATGAGTCGGTTAACACCGCCCTTGGAGTCGTGTCTCACTCACACTAACACACGGCCACCAGGCGGGCGCATTAACTAGTACATGAATAACGCTACTACGACGACGATAACGCACGGTATTGGACATACGTATTTAGAGTGCATGGAATATAACTCAGCGCTAAAACATCTGTTCAAAATTTTAGGTTTCTCGAAGCTAATTAGCAAAACTAAAAATAACAGCAATCCTGGATAATCATTATTGCCAGCTTTATAAGCAAACATTTTTCTCGATTATCGTATTTCTGAAGAACAATCTCTGACGCGGAAATTTCATACATTTAATTGCGGCGCAATTTATCACGCATCAAATGCATCATTCTGGAGAGTGCATATAAAGTTGGCAAATAGCATTATCAAGGATTGTTGTTTTGTATATTTTGTATTCTGACTTTCAAAATATGTAGACATCAATTTAATAGTTCAGCGCTTGTTTTATCTATCACGCACTCTTAAGTGGAAAGATTTTAAGTGAGCAAATACATTTTATCATTAAGTGCGAATATATTTTACCATATGAACAAATTGTAGGAAATGTTAATAAATCCTTAAACACATTTTTGTATGCATTAATGTATGTGGGTATGCCTGCTACTTCAATTTGGGAGCACCATTAATCATATTTTGCGGGTATTTTGAAAACCCTAATAACGCAACCAATGTTCGGACCATTGTTCGTTAATTTCATTTCGTTTCAGACGTATTCAGTAAATATATATTAAAATGTTATTTTCAGTGATTAATTTTCAGTTAAGTAATGAAATGTCCGGTGCCTATCCCACTTAATTCTTGCGCTAGCATCGAGTTTATCGGTAAAATATTGCCTTAACCAATGCACGTCAGATGCATCTTTTGTGTTTTGTGTACTTGGTCATCGCGTCGTTCAGTTAAATGACAAGAATAACGTGCCAGAACGTCATATTAACAGTATACTACATAATGCTGGTACGCTGATTTTTGTGATATTGTGACTCCAGTTTGCTTAGTTACGGCAGTTGGGTACACGATAAAATGTGAGTACCGTTTTAGAGCAAAGACCTGTGTTTTTTATTCGCGTCTTCTGTGAGTATTTTTTTTTCGACAAGTGTCATTACGAGCTATTCGCAGTAAATCACCGACAGTTTTAAGTGTAAGCCATGTCATCATGTAAGGCATTCACGTCTCACATGTGCGTATTAATTTATTATTTCCACCTGCTACCATTCAAAACAATTCCGTTGACCGTTTGCTGAGTTATAAGAGCTAGACGTATAAATAAATAAATTTATAAGTTTACGTAGACTTCTTTGAGTCAAAATTTAACTGTTGGATAGTTTTATAGATGCCCGCATGATATTAAAATTCCAAAGTATATAGAAAAAATTAAATACAATTCACCACATAATTGGTTTATGAAATTAAAAAATGTACCTTGATAACTATTTCAGGAAGAAAAAATAAAGAAAACAACAGGAAGGAAATATAGAAAGATTTGCTTAGTTTTATGATAACTTATCAGTTTCAAGTGAATATAATTACAATCAGAACAGACAAATATAAATTTTGGATTGTAATAATTCTGTGCCGTAGTGTCTATTACAGAGCCAGACAAAAGGAAACTTGACGTTCACAGCAGAAAATAAACGAACTCATTACACCAGTTTTGTTGTACAGTTAATTATCAAACTCGTAGACTTAACTATGAAATAATGTAATATATTTACTTATAAAACTCTCTAAATGTTTTTCGAATTGGTTATCGTTTAATTTACATGTGTTTTAGTGACAAAGCATCTAAACATGAAACGCACAACTTCGACATTATTAGTAAGCTTACTATTGTTCTTTATTATTTTTTAAACGTAAGCTGAATTAAATTTCAGTTATTAAAAAAAATTGCTTGCTTTATTAACAAGATGGTCGTTAAGCCATTTACTTATCAACAATTAGAACTTGTTGCTACAAATTTTGCATGAATAATATTTTGCACAAAATACAAGATAAACACTAAGCGTAGTACACAAAGAAAAAAATCTTGCAGTGCAGAAAAAGTTAAACATTTATTATCATTAATGAAATGTACGTCTTGTGGTACGTGTTCACTGTACTACTGATATACGTAGGCCTAAATGATGCCTGTAACAAAACTATATCCGTGTGTATATGTCTTCTAAATGATTTTCAATAAATAATCTGGTCGGAGTAGCACTAAATTAAGGCCTATCAGGGAACGGCAGCTCTAAAAAAAAACAATATTAATGTTCAATAATTTAAATTTAGAGTTTCAGACAGATACTCAGAAAGAAACAGTTGCAAATCATAAAAAGTAATGGTATTTAAAAATAGTTTATCATAAAATATATATAAATTATATTATACATTGTTACAATTAACAATAGTCTCGCCTGGAGGGCAGATATAGCGGTAGCTGCATCAAAAACTTGCACTTCCATGAGCGAATGCCGGAGAGTTCTGCGAAATCTGTATAACATTTTACAATAGTCAGGTACATGAAAAATATATCTTCACAATTTTAATTTACTCATTTATCTTCTAAGTACAGTTCATCAAATGTGCAAAGTAATGCACATATTATTTTTTAAAATAACATAACATTAGGCACGTCAACTTGTATTTTTTTAACCATTTGTAGGCAAATTAAAGAAAATTTCATAACATTTTTATAGTAAATTTATTAGGATAAAGCTATTTTACCCATATGTATTTTCATTTTTTACTGTCATAAAACTTGCACTGAACATCCTAACCTATGTTCCGATTATATCTATGCACGTGAGGTTATAAAATCAACCAACAAATTCTACCCTCGTGAAAAATAAGTACGTATTACTGCACTACGTAGTTGTGACCAAATTTAGAAATCGTTTCGGTCAACAATTTTACTACTTTTCCCTCCTCATTAATGACTTCTGTTTTTTTTTTTTTTAATCTGAAGTATCGCATCACATTTTTGAGCACAGCCCTTGTAGGTATAATACGTCCTGTAATGAGTGGTGCATAAATGAAAGTTATCTCATTTAGAAGACACTGCCAATATTTTTTCTAATCCCCAAATAGTCTCTCGATGCAGTTCCTTGTGCTTCAGAAGAGTTCACTTGGGCATGCTCGGTGTGGGTTCACCAGTACGGCTCTGGCACTCATACTGAATGACCTGCAAAATAAGAATTACTATTATGTTTCCATTCACACATTTCATTGAACCAAATAATTATTTCACATTTCAACTGAAAAAAGTAAGTTTAAAAACCTGCAAGAAATTCTATATGCTTTCGAAAATTGTAAATTTTAAATTTAAATGGTCTGAACGTACGCAGACTCTGTTTAGAGAAAGCTTATTATTGCTGATCATAAAAAAAATATTATTTTTGAACTCAGTACTTAATCAACAATGTTTTATTTGAAACAACAATTCCTAACACATGGGCACACAATACATGTTACCACTGTGAAAAATCCCAAACATCCTCCTTCCCTTGCTATTGTAAGACAGTTTTCAGTTGCAAGTTTTTGCTATTGTAACAATTACACTAAATGTTCATAAGTTAAGATTGCATGTATCTTACTTTAATCCTCCGTACAACTATTGGTAAAGTTTTTTGGTAAAGACTTCATAACCTCACACTGGCTAACCTCTTCCGTCTGATACTCAAAATGTGTTGGGCGAAGGATGCAATTCCAGCGTGTAGAGACAATGGATTAGTCTGAAATTTTTTTTTCGTGGTTTTCAGTTTGGCAGTTTTAGAGATGCCATGTGCCCTACGCACACTTCCACTACTATAGCTAGAGGCCAGTTAATGTCGTTGTAAGTCTTCTGAACCTATGAAGGCTACAGCTCCCACCTTTATGTTTATGGTACTGTGTCATCAATGATGAACCAAAATACCCCATATTATTTCCGAAACCTTTGTCGCAGTTCTTCAACTCAGTTTTGTAATTTCTTACAGAGTTTGCAATAGCTGTTATGATCTACTACATCCAAGTATGTAGTTTTATTTACTGGAATTTCTTCTAAGAAAATGTCTGAAGACTATTGATTTTGCTCGCCACATGTATAGGCCAAATGTGTCAGATGTCTCGAGTTAATGATCACTTCACAATCGGACAACATAGTACACGAACTGTTTTCTTAGGTTTTCCCTCAGCAGTTCTTTAACGGATCTGGTGAGCCTTGCTTACCAAGATGAATTTCCAAGTTTAATGATTAAATTTAATTTTCAGTCCCAAGAAATTTTTTGCATTGTCTGAATAGAGTATGGACGCTATCGCTCGTTATGGAAGACTATGTTAGTGACATAACCAGTTAAAAATTGATTGCACAGTACCACACACAAGTAAATAATAAAATGATAAAATCCATGCCTTTCCACCAGCATTCAAGTGCAGAGGTCCAACACAGTCTACCCCACATATTGCAATGATCTCTTTTGCTGCGTTTCTACCTTCCAAAATTCATTTTCTTTCAATCTACATAACAGTGTTAGTAGTCCTGCTGCTGTGACGTGCGATGTTCATCTGCGATTTGTTTCATTACTGTTACATTATTAGAGTTTAGTAGTATTGGTTTTGAAAAGGTTTCGTTTTCTTCCCCTGGCCTGATATTAGTTTATACACTTAAAGTTTATGGACATCTTTGGTGATAGTTTATTTTCATCCACGGTTTCGTTCTTTATTCTGGAAGCATTCCTTTTCTATAACTCTTAGTATTCTTTACTCTGCCTCGTTAATCTCTTCACCATAATGTTCACATATTCTCACCTGTTTGGTTTTATATGCTCTGCTCAACCAACCATTCTGACAGTTTTTATGTAACTCAAAAAATTTAAAAGATATGTTGAAAAGCCATCTGAACAGCATACGGAACTTGAAAAGAAATTGTCTTCCGTCTCTTTTTTACTTCGTCTTTAAGTACAGAGACTTCACAGTAGGGCCACTGCCTTGGTTCTCTTCCAAGAGTCAATGGTCCCTCCCACCAATTACGTTCATACAATGCCTATGGACTACAACCCCTTGAATGAAGTTCAGCCATATTTCATGACCCTGGTATATGGTGCCAGTCATCCACACTGCCATATTTGTGTATTTATTGGTATCGATTACTGCCAAAGATGTTCCGATTATCTGCATTAATTTTCCATACCGATGCTACAGTTGAATCACACCAGAAGAACGTATTACATAGCTGTTTTCCTGAATCACAGTTTACCTTTGTTGAAAGTCTGATAGTAATAACTACAGCGAATTTCTTCAGGTGTGGAAATGAAGTTTCTTCACTGGTTCTACCCTGAGCTCAGATAAAATCAATTGGATTGGCATTTTCTTACATTTTAACTGTCTTAAGAAAACATGCTACATAAACAGGTTTACTTGAGTCATAAATGTCATGGAGGATTACTTCTACTTTCCAATTATGTGACGTAAGCCTCCTTGAAGGACTTTTTTTTGACAAACAATGAATTTTCTTCACCCAAATATTGAATTGAGTTGCAGTTCAATTTGAAACTGTTTCATTCCGACATAGCTTAAACTGCCATGCTTCCTGCAGTAGTAATATCGGATCAATAGTACAAGGACAGGTGAAACCAATTGTATCAGTAATCCATTCACTGACTTACCGATTTCTCTTGATTACCTAACAAATAGGTTTGTTTTAGTATCAATTTCACCGAAGATCTCATTAGATAAAGGCATCCCACAAAACTCCTAGAACTGTAACAATTTTTCAGCTAGCAAAATCATTCTATTGACCCAGCATCAAATATTAAACTGTGTAATAAGTATTAATTAATTCTACAGATTCCTTAAAATGCCAATTTTTTATTTGATGGGCTATCGTTGCATCTTGAAAGAAGGAAATATGTGTGACTCCAAAACCACTCTACAGTGTAAAATGCATTTTTATTCTGGAAAGAAATCAACCAAAGAAACCTTCGAAAAATCTCTATCCTGCCGTGCCAGTTAGATATGAAAAAACACAATTTTTGTGTGAACTATGTATCCAACTGCTCACTTTCGAAATTTTAATAAAAGTTGTGGTACCTATAAGTTCTGCAAGTTAGGTTCTTCATCCAAACAGTTATTAAGAGAATTTCCTTCTTTATCCGGTGCTTTAGCATAAAATACAAGTATGATTTTCGTCGTGATATTTTTCTAATTTGTATTGCCCAGTGAGGATGAGAATGTCCATCATTTTTGTTGGTCGAGGGATGCATTTATATAGCACCATTCTGTAACCATGCCTGGAAAACTGCATCGTACACCATTCAGATCTATCAATGGTTTCTAATCTCTTGCCGACAGTCGACATTCTCTTTTTGGCTACATTATAATTCTTTCAGATGTGGATACCTCTCCTGCCAAGGCACAGAACATATATGCCTCCCCCCCCCCAACTTGACGAGTTTCGCAGGTTCTTCCAAAAATTATGTTCATTTGCTTCCATAATATCTCTGGTCTTGACATATTTTGGGTCATTATTGTCTATTAATTCGAGAAGCCACAAGTCAGACTTCGTAAGATTTGTCATACAGTTGAAAACAGTAACTCTATAATGGTTTTTGGCCTAATTGAGTTGTGTCATTACCATCCGACCCAGTTTGGTCTCAAGTGTGACCATTTTACCATTAAGTTTTAGAACTATACCTGTTAGGAGTTGCCCTATTACGTCTGTTTACAACGAAATCTTCACTTCTGGAACATCATATCGTACGTCAGATACTACAATGTTTTAGGATTTAAATATGGGATTATATTGCTGCGTCTCAATTCGGTGTACGAAATCGCAAATTTTTATTGGTCCAACACAGGAATACTCACTCAAATTTGTTATATAAACATCTCGTTGTCACTTCAGAAACACCACGCAACTGTTCATCTGTTTCTACCCCACGAAATAGATTGTGCCTCCACGTCGCTATTCAAACTTTCTTCAACCGAAGTCAAAGCACATAATCTTATGATGTATAAGATCTCTGCGACCCATTGTCAAGCAACACTCTTGCTGTATTTGTTAGCAGGCAACTTGTCAACAAGTGTCTTCAACAATGTCTGACTCTTTTGATGAGAGAGTAATTTTTCAGTTCTCTGATCATTATTAGCATTATCAAGTTGTGTCGACACGACAACTTTTCACACACAGCAATTTAGTGGCCATTACAGCAGAGTATGCACTTAACTATGGCTTTTGTATTGTTTCCACAGATACCCCTTTGAATACGATGGAAAAATGCTGATTTATTTCTCGAAATTTGACATTTTTGTTCAGAAGTTAGGTCCTTAGTCTTTGAAATTTTTTTTTACATATGTGATATACCTTATCGAACAAAGCACACGTTTTTTCAGTCTCATGTCTCCCAGAAAAAAAATTGCTGCTGCGGTGGGTAATTTATCTTTGGTTTGCCTGGATAAGCCAGTGTCATTGACAAGAAAAATAATGCGTGCAAGCAATATACGTTCTTCGCTCTGTACTTCTTGTTTTATAAAATTAAAAATTGTCAATAAATAATTAGATTGATAGCCAGTTTTGCAGGTCTATGATATGCCAGACCCTACGCGGGTTTTCAGAATATTATCTGGTAGTGCTTAATCTACGAGAAGATAGAGAATAGCAGCGTACTTGTCACATGTATCGTCGAGTGATTCCAGTGCTTTTGACTGTGTTTCCCACTTATCAGACTGCGTAAGTGGATATCTTGTGGCATCGCAAATTTATGCAAAACCAGTTGTAAAACTTCCGAACATAAATTTCAACTAACAATTCATTCTTTGTAAACAGTTATTTTATTTGAGCTATGATTTTCTGAAAGATGCTGTGGTTGGAAAAATGTCCACCAGTTTTCTAGCTGACGAATCTAACGCCAGGACTTGGTACTGATAAAGAAATTTATCGTCATTTCATTTCTTAAGTTATCTGCCTCGTAAAGAAATTAATCGTCATTTCATAAGTTATCTGCCTCGTGATTTTTTTTATTGTTTCCGAAAGTCCATCGAATTGCGTACATTACCATTGAAGCATCTATTCCTAAACTTGGGATTCGGAAATTAATTTTGTTCTCGTACTAGTTTGTGACAACATCGCTATTTGCCCTGCAATTGATTAATAAAGCATCCTGTAAAACAGTCACATGGTACTTATTTTTTGGAAGTTTACCACCTTTAGCAGGACTTCCATGTAATGTCGTATTTCTTTCTTATTTAATCTACATTGCACTCATTGGAATAAGACACCTCGCAAATCCTTTCGTCAATCTCAAATAGTCGTTCCTCTTTGTCTTCAATAATTTTGAAACTTGTTGAACGCTCTTCCGTTGTTGGTTGTTCGGTTTTAGCTTGATTTCATTTCCAGCACGAGTGAATAATCGACGTAATTGTGTTCGTTCGCTTTTCAAAAATGTTTATTGTCTAGCATGGCCAGAGTTCTGTCGCTATTCCCAAATTTGTAGGAAAAGTTATTAACAATTGCTGATTATAAAAAACTTTTAATTCGCCAACCCAGTTGTTAGCTATTCAACTTTATATTGAATTTAACAATAATTTTAAATGTATGTAAACAAAACATGTTACATTTTTACCAAAACCCAAACATTGTCAATTACTTGCATGTACACTTTTCTCTCAAACATTTATAATATTTTATGTTACGAAGGTAATCATTGCATTTTCAAAATTGTTCTGTATCTTGATAAATTACAAATTTAAAAATTCTTGATTTGAAGTTCATTACTATTATCGTTAAAAAATTAAAGTATCTAACACTGACAAGTATTCAAATTCTAACCTCTGGCTTGCTTTCTGTAGTTGGTATCTAAGTGTATACTTATTGTCTCACGTTAATGGTAGTTCATGCGTGATTAAGTAGTAGACAATGCAGTTTACACAGTAAAAGTAAACACGTAGTTGTACACTATCATAATGTAAGTTATAATACACACTTGAATACATACATCTGTAAACAATTATATTAGGTGCGATATCACGAAAAGTTTTGTAAATGTCAAAATCTTCCTAAATGCTCGTTAAAATTTTAATTGTCTGCTTACACTGAGCACGAAAGTTCATAAAATATAAAATGTTTGGAAGAATGCGTAAAAGTTACCGTACATTAGGCTATGTGTCGAACTATGTAACAATTAATTTTTGAAATAACGATAATTGTATTCAAAAGTATGTATCTAAATAGAAGTACATGATTGTCAGTTTTACCATATTATAAAACACGAATGCTGTAGCCCACAAGCAAATTAAAAATACGAGGAAGAATATTACATTAACAGTGATGTAACTATGTTGATATTTTTTCAAATTTAGGATTCCACTGAAAATGTTAATATAATTTGTTTATGTTTGAAAAGATCTTGTATTAAAACTTTAATTAAAAATAATGTAATACTTATTAAAATATGTACGTGAATTAAATTAATGACTAAATTTTATAACTGTAGTAACGTAGTTTATTTTTTGCAGAATTTTAGTAAAGTACTCGTGTAATAATTTAGAGTTAAAAGCATACGTTTGAAATCAATTGATTCTAAATACTTCAGAATTGAGAAGTTTCTTTATGAAAATATTTATAACGATATTCATTTAAAATTATGTAATCGATCAAATTATTTCAAATCTTTCATATAAAACGAAAATGTTCATAAAAGAACATTGCTCATGAAGTGCTCTTTTATGAAAGTCGGGGAAAGCTCTGATAGAGGTCCGTAGCGATTCTGATGTGCAAATCGATCGTCAGAACTGGGTATAAAGGCGAAATACTAATCGAACCATCTAGTTGCTGGTTCCCTCCGACGCGTTTCCCTCAGGATAGCTGGCACTCGGAGGAAAGAACGAAAGTGTCTCATAAGGTAAAGGGAATTATTAGAGGCCTTGGGTACGAAACGACCTCAACCTATTCTCAAACTTTAAATGGGTGAGAAACCCGGATTGCTTGAGAATGAAGCCAGAGACGGATCACGAGGGCCAAGTGCCACTTTTGGTAAGCAGAACTGGCGTTGTGCACTGTTAAAAATTTCCGTGAATTTACGGACAATCTTACGGAAACGTCTGTTTAATTAACGGAAAAATTATTTTGTAATACAGCTATACATAATTATGTTCCATTAATTAAGCATATGTCAAACTGCGAGAAGAAACTAAATAAATAACCGAACGCATTATTGCGCCTGCATCCTAAAGAAGTCACATAAATATACGAGTTTCCATAAGTGGAGCTAGTTGCCTTCCGTAAATTAACGGACACTTCTGGAGAATTTTTTACCAGTACTTCTCCGTAAAACAACAAAAAAATTTTTCAACAGTGCCACCTAATGTTTGTGAGAGTTTTTAGCAACTGTTGTTTAGTACTTCTTAGTAACATACTAAAAATTCCACTGGCATTCGGTACCACTTGAAAAACTCTCATGTACACCGTTATACATTTTAACGGAAATGTACCGTTAATAAACGGAAATATTGTCCGTAAAAGTAAAATACGGAAATGTCTACAGTAAATATACACTACGGAATCATACGTAATATGCCCATAAGTCTGCTGCGGACACTTACACGGAAAAAATCGAAAATGTATGGGTTAGAGAGCTGTGAATATTACGGGTATACTTTAATAACATCACCGGTAAATCTGCAAATCTGTATAAATGCAATTGTAGCATTATAGACATGTAAGTATGGCGCAGTTCCGTGTGATGAAACTGTTTTACGGAAACTTCTGTTGGATACGGAAATAAGTTTCCGTCAATTCACGGAGGTATCTGGAGAAATTTTTACCGGAAATTCCGTAAATCGACGGAGAAAATTTTTTACAGTGTGGGATGAGCCAAACGCCGAGTTAAGGCGCCTGAATCGAGACTTATGTGAAACCACGTTTGCAATTGAATACTTTAAAACATTAAAACTTCATATGTATGCTCCAATTAGGTAATACTTGCTGGTTAGCAACTTTTTATTAATTCGCAAAGTACGGTTGGAAGTAACCAATGGTTAAGTTCGCAGTAATTGATAGTTTTTCTTATCAAAAGAATAGGTACCGATTACGTTTATAATAAGAACTTCGTTGTCGTGATGGTGGAAATTTCAAAAGGTTCAGCTGTTACCGCATAAGCCAGTTTATATGAAAAATTATGAATCTAGGTTACTTAGTGGTGTGGAAAAGTAAGCTTATTGGTTATACTATTTATCTGAACTAGACCTTATAACCAAGACATCAAAAGCAACAAGACAAAATAAACTTTAAAAATAAACTTGGAAAAAATATGTATTTTGCGGTTGAGTCCTAATAACTTTGCACAACTTGGCTATGTGTGTTGTGGCTAAGCTGCATAGTTTGTGAGACTTCAGTTGTTAATTTCGAGTTCGAAGCGCAGTCATTCCGTACGGTTTACTTTAATTTTTCTACATTTCATGTTATTATCTCACATAACCCTATCTCTTTCGAAAAGTTCCTCAATTTAACTTACCTGATAAATGCAAATTTTTTACCTATCTGATCAGTAGTAAAGCTTGTGTTACTTGGCATCAGTTAAAGGAAGTCCTCGCCTAGCTCATGCACTGTAATATAACATGCAACGAGTGTTTTGTATTTGCGAAACTGCGGATCATATTCCGAAAATATTTACGTATGAAAAGAAAAACCAAAATCCTAGTCTAACTAGTACAGTGCACATATGAGAAACATTTTTGCAGCTCAATCAAAATGTATTAAAACTGATTTTTGTAGGCTGCTGTATTTACAAAATAACAACTTAACTTGCAAAAAAACAGATAAGATTTCGTTTTCTTGTGTAAAATTTTTTTACGAATAAAATTACAGGGTCACAGCTTAAAGTCCTATATACAAAAATTCAACTAAATCACTGGACGCCACTCAAGATCTCTGTGCATAACGGCGACAATTTCTTTACGCACTCACTAATCACGCTAAGAATGGCTTCTTTTGAATGGTCTCCAACGGATAAAGAAGAGTGTGTTTAAAGAACTTCGCTTAAAAGCACAAATACAATTTAAATTAAGTACACTACAGGTATTTCGCAGTCGAATATTGTCACCTGCGTGGATAAACATGTACCGTAAACTCGTATTAGAACTGATTGTTATCTTGTATTCGTTCCTTGGTTTTGTTGTGTGAGCATACATAATTTACTTGTGTGTATTATATTTCATAGCATATGGTATGGAGGCTTTCCTTGGCTGTAATCATGTTATATATTTTCTGGATTTAATATTTCCTGAGACATGATGTTGCACGTTTATTTTTACGTACCAGTAAGTGTATAACTTTGATTCGCATATATTATTCGGTTATTTATGTTTATATAGTTTCTTACATGAACTTTCTATGAAGCACTAATTAAAACGTTTTTATTTAAATTAATTAATTTATTTGTCTAATGCCCGATAAGACAACTGCCAGCACTTATTACGCGTCTTCCTTCTTGTATCTGTGATTGTATTTATGTTTCTTGGTTATTTAGAAATATTTTCTTACTCTTCTTGTTATTAAAAAATTCTTTCCCACTTAAATAGTTTATAGGTAAATTTGTGAGAAATAAGATTTACTGTCAACAGTCGTCACGTGATGATAAACAACATTTATTTACGTCGTCTCAAAATTATATTCTAATATGCTTATTTTTAAATAGAAAGCTATAGTAATTTTGCTGCATTCATACATTTATTCTTACCAAATTTAATGAAATATACTTATTTTTAAATAGAACGCTACAATAATTTTTCTACGTCTATACATTTATTCTCACAAAATATATAAAACAAAAACATCGAGAACAGTAACCAAACAATTATGTTTCTTGCAATGGTTCTGCGCTCTTATTAGGAAAATGCAAAGCAAACAATCCACGGTTAAACCATATAAATGTTTGCTTATTTTCGTCCACATCAATAATTTCTTCTGAACCATCGTGCAGTTACAACTGTATATGCCATTGCATGATTGCCACATTTACTAAACCCAATGTTCTACGACGTTGACAAACAGTTCAATTATTATCACTACTTAACATATTCGTTTAAACTTATCGTGTGATTTGATAAGAAAGATTTTAAATATACATTAAGAAACTCGCCCTATGACACACAACTGGAACTCCTCTTACGAATTCAATTCATGTGCAATCTCGTGAAACTTGTGTTTAGAGTAAACAAACAAGTCAAATGTTTTTACATCGGAACGACATTAATTCTACGGAGAAATATTATATCTAGACTATAATATGAGCCACAGTTATGCACTGAAGATATGTCCATGATAATTTACGAATGCATTGAAGGCAACGTGCTCACACAGATCATGTTGGCGAGCAGCATCCTCATTGTACTGCAAGCAGTCGCACCAGGTATTTTCCAGAACACATAAACAGGTCAGCCTTAAATGAGCATATATAGTTCTCAAGTGAGAGAAATTATCCTGAGTGAATTCATACGTTTACAAAGTAGTTAGACTTAAATATTTAATATATAGTTTCCATAGGCTGCGCTTTACACGTGCTCGCTTCCATAAACTCTGCAAACAATAGCATTAGAAAGATAAGTGCATTGAGAACGGTGCATTTTTCAAATGTGTGGGTTGTGTTTCCACAAACCATTTAAGTAGGTTTTTGAAACCAACTGTGTAAATAAATAGCTGTCAGCACTGTACAAAACGTATTAACAATTTAAATCTCATGTTTAATTTTTAGTTCTAATTTTTTTCTTAACAATTTGTTACTAAAGATATTGAGTAGAAATAATTTCATTAGAAATAGTTTTATTTTAAATGATTCAAATAACTTTTCTTTTTAGATATTCCATTTTAATATATCTTGATAATACATGCTTTCCATTTGTATTTCAGTAATCATAAACAAAAAAAATAGATACTATCATACGGCAGTATAGTAACGAAGCAAAGCTTTCCACTCGTAAACGCAAGCACTTGCATATTGTTGGCCCTTGCACTTACAAAAACCCGGGAAAAGGCTTTTCATGAGAACACTTGACACCATAACAAACCAAAAACAGCAACAAAGATCTTGGAAATTCCGTTAGTAGGGTTCGGAACTTTGGATAAAATATAAAATATTTCACAATGTTATCAACATCCATCAGGTCCTAAACTACCAAAAGAAAATATGAAAAAATTTAACACATGTAATATAACATTTACCAATTACCTCTCTGGCGCGTGATATTTGAAAGGAATTGGAGATACGGGTAGGTAAGAGTGGTGCGTCAGTGATATAAGTTGTTCGGTTACAAAATGAAAAAGTCCGCCCCGTTTAAATACGCCATTAACGCCATTATTGTATCGCCTTTGTAAGATAGGTATTACAGTTCTTACACTGCTGAGACTGTTTATGTAACTGCGTGAATATGTATAAGATAAATATAATTTGTACCCATAACAAGAATTTTTCAAAAAAAGTATAATATATCGCGCTACGGGTCTCAATAATCCTCTACCCTCTAAAAAATTGTTTTTTATTTGAGACTGATGTGGGTGTCATATTGCTTGAAGAATAGAGACTTAATGTTACTTTATTAACGTAAAACATATCTAAGCCGTCGCTAAACAGCATTAGTAGAGAAATATAGTTTATACCCACAGCAATAATTTTTTTTTTCTAAAAAGTAGAATATTTCACGTTACTTGGCTCAGGAATTCCCTACCCTCCTATAAATAGTTTTTTTTTTTATTTTAGGTGGATGTGGATGTCATTTTGCTTGAAAAGCCGAAAGTTTAATGTTTCTTTATTAACATAAAACATATCTAAGCATATGTTAATCAGTATTAGTACATAAAATGTAGGAATTAAAATTGTTATGCTGGGAATTATTTACCAAAGTTCACAATTTTGTTAAATCGACAAGTTACATGTCGATTATTTTCAGCTTCGAAAAGCTCGTCTCAGCCGACGAAACGTCAATATAAATACGACTGCAATTTGGACGCTAGGGTGTATTTCAGTAAGGGTGTTCTGAAGTATGAATTTAAAGAGCTGACATTGAGTCCTTACTTCCCACGAAACCTGCAAAGTA
This sequence comes from Medauroidea extradentata, assembly GCA_003012365.1. NCBI lineage: Eukaryota > Metazoa > Arthropoda > Insecta > Phasmatodea > Phasmatidae > Medauroidea > Medauroidea extradentata. The sequence goes on along the minus strand of PNEQ01103237.1, from coordinate 90,277 downwards.
TTTCAGTTCCTCAAACAAGCATTGTGAGTCTGTAAAGCGATTTTCTTGGTTTCACATTAAAGTGAAGTGAAGAGATTTTCGTCAGGGGATTGTATCAACGTTTTATGCGTTGGTCAGATGTGAACTGATGTGAGTAGCGCCAGGGTGTGGGGAACCGGATATCCCCAACAACGACATTGTCCGGCACGATTCCCACATGTGATAAAGGTAAGTACTGTTGCAAAATTATAAGCAACTGATCAAAAAGGTTGTTGCCACTTATTTTCAACCAGTTTTAAATCTGGTATACTTTCTGCCTATTTTAGGAGGCTTTCAACATGATTACAGTTGGTAATAGTTGTGTAACTACTTTACTTTCGCTAGAACTCAACATAAATAAGCTTTCACGATTGTTTCAAGCCAGAGTTAAGGTTTCACGTGCTCTGCTGCTACATAAACTACATGCTTTCACTTCTCCGCATGTTACTTATGCATTTTGGCAGTGTACCGTATCAGACTAACGTGCAGGTATCCGGTTCATTGGTAACTTTTGTTTTCAAAGATTGGTATTCGTTGATCAGTGCACAGTGCATTGTTGCTTTACAAACCTGACAAATAATTGCCAACATTTTTCATCTGATATCGTAAAGATATCACAGATTCAACACTGCACACTCTCATTGTTTCCAAAAATGAAACGTTCGTATTTAGCCTTGAGATTATGGCGCCTCTCACTAAAATGATAAAGTTGTGTAGAGTATCTGCAATAATCTAAAAAACGAATGAATCTCGGTAAATATGAATCTGCATCATCCAGAAACCATATCATAACTGTGCCTTCCACGAGATAGAGAGAAAACGAATGGATAATTTTACAACAATTCTCTTCTTTGAATACCAACTATTTTTCTCCACACGTTTGGGAACGTTAACGAATGTTTGCCTACATCAGTACCTTCTTTTTTTCTGTTCAATAGCAATAAACTTAGCTAACTCTTCGCCAGTTTTCTCTACTGCCGCGGAGAAACCCGCAAAGTGTTCCTAGATTCACCACAACAAGATTTACAATGCACAAAATTTGAAGGAACTGTTTAATCTTTGTGATATTTCGAGTACAGTTAAGGATCATTGAATTTTTATTTATGTTTTTTAGATATGTTCATAGTACTTTACGTTTATAGTTACAATATACGAGTGGAATAAAAATCAATATCAAAATTTTTCCCTTAGGTACGTAGTGGTTTTTCGCCACTTGCGGCATATTTTCTAGCAACGTTCATCCAAATCATGTTAGACGTAATTTTTGGTACTTATGGACGCTTTTACGATGTAAAATTCTCTCTTTTTACACTATCCTGCTTTTTAAATTTGCCAGATCCTTTGAGAAGTGTAAAAAAAGGGTTCCACTATATATATATACATATATATACATACATATATACATATACACACATATATACATATGTACATGCATACGTACCACTGAGTTCTAATGACTAACTATTTTTGGGTGATTTATACCTAATATACATTTTTCGATATCAACAAAAATTCAAATCTATATAAGACGTCAAGCAAAAACTGCTATTCATTTTTCACACAACACAGTTCTTCTCCCCCCCCCCCCCCAACCCCGTCCAGCCTTTAGTATAGTCTTTGTGAGCTTTGATAGTTTAATGAGAATATAAGGCGTAACACGGGATCTTTTTTTCTACTAATTTCTCAC
>PNEQ01103237.1:42413-88472 GCA_003012365.1 Medauroidea extradentata | reverse complement strand
TAGAAAAGAATTTTGTACATTCCCTGTGAAAATCTTGCTCATGTACAACTTAAAGAAAATTTGTGATTCTTTTTGTTTATTTCAGTTGGTCCATTAGTCTTCGTGAAGCGTATACTGCGGTTACATGCATGTTTAACTTTATCGTTCCTTTTGTGAACACTATCAAAGTTAAGAATTGACCTCAAGGGAATTACGTAACCATAAGTAACACTTACAAAACTATCACTATTTCATACAAAAAATACAACCTTATACACTTTTACAGCCTGCCTGTTCAGGACGCCAAACGGTATGTTCAGCTTCTGCCGATAATTGTTTGTTCGAAAACTGTTCAACGTGCACATGAAATACATTCAAAGAACGTCACATATGTATACATATTTGATGTCATAGAGAATTGCGGGTATGGAGAAACTGGTTGTTATCTTATGTTTCTGAAGTATGAAATTCTAGGTGAGAATAATTTGAATTCTACGTACGTGCACTTTATATCTTTAATTTTGAGTCTTAAATTATAGGGATAATTTTTTTCATGTATCGTACAAGCGCACTACCTGTGAGAAGACTGCATGCTGTAGAGTGACTTTCGCCTCGAGGCTAGATTGAGGCATGATATGCGTGTGTCTGGGTAGCTCAGAGTGATACAGAATAGAAGGCCTCGAAAGTAAAATGTACGTTCATCTACCAAGGTAGAAATCTTAAGGTAAGGGGAACTATAGATGCCATTGCAGCCGTATTTTGAAGATGGACTTCATAATGTAAACGTGCTATTACACTCTACTCTTATACTTTAATAACCCTTTAAATTATACACTATTTAATGACAATCAACCGTTTGCGCATGACCACTTTCAATTATTCATAATGCACAACGTACATAAGGATACCAGCAGATAGAGTTGCTGCTAATAAAATAATAGCATATATAAGTGACGTACCTAATTTTAAGCCACTTTAAGCAGTTACAAATTTGATTCAAATTATATATGCATACCGATCACATGCAAATTTTATATGAAAACGGAATTTATTTTATAGTGTAGCAAATAAAACGTACACCTACGCTATTAAAGTTGTGTAATTTTTCACGTACTCTACATTGCACCACAGTTTTCATCAACGGGAGTGTAATTACACACGTGCAATATTTGCATTCTTTTACGTTATTTCAAAGTTAAATAACATTTATGTAACTTAACATAGCCAATTCAGGGAACTCCTAGTACTGCATGAAGTTATGCACAATTACGCGTTTTACGAACAAATATAAATACATACTGCAAGAAATGTTTGCTTGTGATAATCGATCACTGTTACAAATTCAACGATAGCGTTTATTTGAAGAAACTGATACAAATATGGCGGATCTCCACAATATTTCACGAAAACACATGCCTTATTAGTATTTGCCTCTGTTATTGTCCACTCAAGAAGTAGTAATAAATACCTTAAAATGTCCTAACTAAGGGAAGTCGAACCCATTATCTTGAATTTTTGCCACTATTTATGTTAAATGCTTCTAAACGCCTTTGTAAGTTTGGGCCAAAGTTTATACATTTTTAACGGTACGTATTTTTAAATACATAAACAGGAGCCTATACCATGAAATCTCTCTGTAGCTTTCTTGCAACTAGTTTTTACTACTTACAGTGATCTTGTCGAAGCGAAGTACAGCATGATAGTAGTTGATTAGTTCATTAACGAAATTCGGTTTTTATTGATAAATTAGCTGAACTTATACCGTTTTTCTCGAAAAATTACATTACATAATAAAACCAATTTGCATCAAAGTTACTGAAGAACTTTACATTATCTGCTCTCGTCTGGGATTTAAAAAAAATTATTTCGGAGTTCGTGAAACTCGGACACATGTCCTTAATGCTTTTACGTATAGGATTGTTGTTTTTGACAGTACAGATTTCACAGATTATTTTCTTTAATTCCGTGTGTAGCGTTCTATGCAAACATGTTATTCACAGACAATTAAGATTAGTTAGTGTTAAAATAACACACAAAAATTTCAGTAGTGTTGGAGTATACAAATTGGAAAACATTTTGTTAATTTATTTCAAATGAATGCACAGATTATTGAGCCGTTGCATTGCGAATATTTGTATTTCATGTATAATAACTTCTCTTTCTTTGTGTAAATGAGAACTGTCGAAAAAAATGTAGGTGAGCAGATAAATTAATTGTATCAAATGTTTGAAACTTTAATTTTTGTGATAGGACAACTCCTATTATTTAAATATATTCGCAAACCTAATATTCGAGATAAGATAAACCCACATAATTACTGTATTACAAGCTAATGGTCCATTGTGAGGTAACATGTCACACACTACGTAAGGTAATTACATTGGTCTTTACATCTCATCGACAGCGGGGTCATTAGAGACGTTTACACACGATTGTACTCGAAGATATTACCTAGAAGATAAATCGGCTATGTCCTCTTACTAAACCATCTCGTAATTTACCTGCATTGATTTCGGGAAACAATGGAAAACCGAACTCTGGATAGCCGGAGCAAGGAATCGAGCCCGGGTCCTCACGAACGTAATAACGCGTTGTACGTTCTCGGTGTAGGTAAATAATGTAGGAAAGAATGTAGACCTACAACGTATAAAGATAATTCTGTATTTATTCTTACATACCTGCTATTAGCAGTCATCAAAGAAATTCTGCCGATTAGTCACCAACGTCATGAACACAATCATCTAATACAATCGCTCCGTTGTACGATACGAAAAAGTTATATATTTGCATGATTAATTAAAAAAAAGGCACTTAATATTTTCTTTTCTACACGAAGGTGTAAATCCCCACGAGATAATATTGATTGTTAGAGCCACACATTTTTCTTGTGAAAAGTATTCCTCAACATTTGGTTTCAATGCCTCACGCGCACTCCTGCAGCTCTGCTTCATAGCCACTGATTGTTTCAAGATCTCGGCGTCTTGGGGTCTACCCGCGATTCACAGACATGTTGTGTTGCAGTTACATTATTTGTAATTGGCACTGTCAAATGAGCGACGCGCATAATTACACGCTGCGAATAACCATGAAGCTGAGTTGCAAATGCGAACACAGATAATTTAAATAAGTTGGTGCATTTTTTCTACCGAAAATAAGTGGCTGTATCGATTGTTACTAAGAGTGTGAGAGTTAAAAAGTTACAAGTACACTGCTTAACACAAGAATTCAATATTGGCATACAACCATTGAGAAGGTAAAGACTGGCATTTCTCGGCTGTATAAGTCATTATTGTCAGAAAACAAAAAACATGTAAATAAATCATTGTTCACACATGTAATACAAACATGATTCGAGAGCAACGTACAAACGAAACTAAAGTGGAGACTCCTCCCATAAATGTCACTTTTAAACCAGAATAAACACCATTTCAGTATTGAGTATGGCCTCTATGTACCAGTATCCTGATCATTCGACGGATCTGTAGAGTCTTCGTTGCAAAAGGTCGGTTCCTGGCACGGTTATTCAGTTGATTCTATGAATACTCAAGTAGGTTGAGATCCGGACTCACCGCATTGTGTTTGTCTAACCGTATTGAAGCATGGCCAATGTGGCTGCTGCTGTATGTGCCCCTGAAATGTCTTGTTGCAAAACAAATTATGGTTTCTTTTCATCAGGAACGGGTATAGAATGCTCAAGAACAATATATGCTGTGTACAGGGCAGCTATAATTTGGTGTCTGACAACCACAAGGCCCTGTCGGTCGTCATAACTGACACCGTGACAAATCTGTCTATTTCCAGGACAGCAGTTTCTTAAAAACGCTCACCACAGCGACGGTTCACACCACACGTCCTTCTAATCGTGTTATACCGAATCTAGATTCATCAGTGAGGAGCACATTATATCAATGACGAAGCTATCAGTTCATAATTTCGTTGGCAAGTTATCGTCGATCTCACTTGTAAGGTTCTTCACACGACCACTACGTGAAATTTGCTGAATAATGCATATGGATATCTACTTTTCTAGCTCACGTAGAAAGAAGTCTATGCGTGTCGAATAATGTTAAATGGTTTAGTGTTATTTAAAACTAGCTACTTATATAGAGTAAACGTATTATTTTAATGTGCACACAGTTCCGACCTACAACACCCTTACAAAACGAAATATCCGAAAACTTTTGCACGTTTAATTATATCTTCAACAATGTTATGCATTTGATACAAAACCGTTGTAATTATCGAAAACATGACTTACGCATTTATTATCTACATGCGTTAAAAACCCATTCTTCAAATATTCTTGAATAAAGGTTTCAAGTAATATAAAATAACTGTACAATGTGAGCAATTAAAATCACGCCAGTATTTTGACAACATACTTCTTGGAAGCATTTTTCAATTGAGATACTTAAAAACTTTTCCCCAATTCTAATAACAATAGAATAATTTGATATGACCTTATTGTCTTTATACACAATTTCATGAAATAAATTTAACAATTGTGTTATCTGTATTAATATAAATATATTTATATATATTAAATTAAGTTACTCTTCATAACCTTAGGGGCCGCGGTGGTCGCCTCCCACCAAGGCAATCCGTGTTCGATTTCCGACGGGGTCGGTCCCCGGATTTTTGAGGCCCTTGACTTGGAAGACCTACAGGCTCTCTCCACGGTAAAGTAACCCTGCTATAGGTCTGTCTTATCGAAATTATTAACGCATATTAATAAATATGAATTTTTAATTTAGGCCCAATATATTTATAATTGAGTACGGTGAGAAATACTGACATTATTTATTCTCAGAAATCTCACGGACATAGTCAGTACAGTACTATTTCGTCTCATAAAACCATGTAACACGATATAAGGGTATTATATGTATACCCACTGCCACTAAATTATACATGGTATTTCTTTACTTTCTTTAGTGTTCTATCTCAATGCACGTGTGCTTTCATATATAAAACACCGGGCCCAATGTTGTGAATACATTTTTCTTATTATTTGTTCTCGACAATGCACTTCCTTCTGGTTAGCCTGCATTTACGTCTCTCCACACACACGCCAACACACACACACATACAGTACATATATACGGGATGTTTATTAAATAGGGGGACAAACTCCGCATACGTGTTCCTCACGAAAAACTATGACGAAAACATATTTTGCACTTTTCACCTAAACGCAATATTAAGGGAGTAATGGGCCTCTGAACATCGAATTTTAAAATAGTATTTTCCAAAAATATCGGAATCGAATTGACCAAAAAATACAATACTTTCAGCATTGCTTAATGCTATTGGGATCTGCAAACCAACAGAAAATGCTGGTTGAAACCTTCCGCCCTTATGAAAATAGCAGGGGTGTCTACCCTCTAATTGCGTATAACTTTTCTACCGTCCGGATTTTCGAACATCTGAAGATGGTTTATTGAGTAATGTTACCTGTCGAACAAAAAAAGTCCTCTTGTTGCAATAGTCTAGGACTCATAGTTTTCTTTCAAATCACAAATGAAGCTACAGCGATAGAGTACCCGAAACAATGTTATCGTGAGTTAGGAACATGTAGGTAATGTGCACCATCAACAATTCAAGGAACACAACAAAATAAACACATGAACGCACTACTGCCTATGCTGTATGCTATGTATCTTAGGTGCAAAACACAGGACTTAGGAGCATTCTTAAATGACGATATGCAAATACAAGGTGGGTTTAGATGGCAACCCATCACACGAAAAGGGATAGGTAGAAACTTCACTGAAACCTTTAAAACGCAAATATCCAAATGGTGTGTTTTATTCTACAAAATGTATTTTACAGTACAAGTTTACCAGAAAGCCGTCTTGTTTTTTGTACATTACAGTTTATTCGAGAAAGAAAAAGTTATGTGTTTATTGTTTAAAAATAGTTCTGATTCTGTAGACACCAATAAGTATAATTTACTAGTAATGTGTAATATGAAAACTTCAGGCATTAATTTTTGTTTTCCATGTATGGCACAGTTTCCGATCCGCAAAGAAATGCCTAACAAAGTTATGCACTTCTTTGTTTTCAAATTTTGAAGCATGTGAAACGGTTAGTGGTCAACCAGGCGTTTTGGACGTGTTCGTGTATGTGCAGATTCGCGGGGTGATCATTTTGAACATTTCATGTAATGTTTGCCTACATCACTTAGCAGCATTGTATCAAGCATTGATGACTGTGCCGTGTGTCACAGAAATGCTAACTGATGTAATACCTTACATTAGACGCTAATCTTTTCGAGCTACCACCCTTGAGGGCAGGACAAGTAAAAAGAAGCCTTGTACGGTAGTTTTTATGTGCTTCTTATCGATTACCACATACATAAATGCTCATGGACTACCAGTACATTTAGCAACATAGGTTTTGCAACCTTTAATTTTCCACAATTAGTCATTATTTAGTGTTTCACATCACACAGTATGTACGCCTGTGTCAATTACACAAACCATATGAAAATTACGTATTATACAAAATTACGACACCTCATTCGTACATTAGAAAATAAAGAAGTGCATAATTTTGTTAGGTTATTCTTTGCGGATCGGGAATTATGCCAAACATGACAAACAAAAATTAATGCCTGAAGTTTTATCCCTACAATTAATTCCCTTTACTAGTAAATGAACATTCTCTGTATGTTTGCAGATCCCAATAGAATTAAGCAATGCTGAAAATATTGTAGTTTTATGTCAATTAGTTTCCGATATTTTGGGAAAATACTATTTTAAAATTCGATGTTCAGGTGCCCATTACTCCCTTAATATTGTGTTTAGGTGAAAAGTGCAAAATATGTTTTTATCTTAGTTTTTCGTGAGGAACATGGAAGCGGAGTTTGTCCCCCTATTTAAGAAACGCCCTGTATATATATATATATATATATATATATATATATATATATATATATATATATATATAGGTGTGTGTTTGTGTGTGTACAACTATATGCCTGTGCGTGTTTGTGCAAATCATATTATAAATTTTATAATGAATTATGGCAGGTGCAACATAGACGCTTACATAAATAATAAATACAATATAATAATGAAAATCAAACAAACTTTTTAAAAATTTAAGTAAGGCTAAGGACAAAATTAGACGACCCTGATCGATGTTATGGGAACTGATATATGATACAGTCTTCAGCAAATTTTATTGAACAACTAAAACAAAATTGTAAATTCACTTAATACCACTCATTCTAGCGCAGGCAATATTACTAGACCTCTGAATTTATAGACGAAAAGTCTAAGAGTGGAAGACAACCGATATTTTATTGGCTGAAACAGTTGTCTTACAGTAACTTTTCAGTATTTCACTGTCATTTTATCGGATACGTTTATAGAGTAAGCGGTGTTAATAGTAATAGTAACGTTTTCAGATTGTTTTCGAATGCAGTGTTGTTCGATCAGACAGAATTTTGAAATTTTTTTCTTCTCAGTTTATATTAGTTGGTGTTTCATTCATTGAAATAAATAACTGGTTCATACTTACACACTGCTATGTTAACCGCGAGGAGACTTACGGGAGCAAGCATGGCAGATTGTCCTCTGTTGTAACGGTTGTTCATTTAATGTCGGGTATTCACTACTGCGCGCAGCATCAGTCTACAAATGGCGATAATTTTTACACTGCCCTTGGATTTCTTCTCGCGCTCGGCTATTTTACCAGCTCGTGGTGAGAGTCACACATCTATTTGCGCTCATACATCAGGAGGTCGAACACGGCAGGGGTGGGGGAGGCGCCCAATCCTACCCTAAGCCCTACCAGTCAATGTTCCTATTTCGTGAGCAGGATTTTAATTAGATGAGATGTGCGGCGGCGCGCCGCCCCGTGCTAGCCCCGGCCACCCCTGCACAGCCAGCCACCCTCTGTTGTACCCTGAGAATCGATCTGCGTGCGCACGGAACTCCAGCACTCAGCATGCCTTTGCACGTCAACATTCCCTTGGATACAGCCAGCGCCTTGAAGCTTGCAGCATTCGCCTCTTCTTATTATACTCAACCTTCCATGCTTGTCCTCGCTATCATTTCACATTCACATAACTGACACTTATTTGGTCAGCGATGCCATGTCATTGTTTCGATGTGTAGGCTACAGTACAACAACCAATATATGCCCATTAACGAGACATTTTGTGTGGTTGCTTGATCATCAAATATTCAATATCTTTCACGTCGTTGACTTCCGTACTATCAAAAACTGTTATATGCTTGACTTATACCAGGACGAGAAAACATTTTGTACGATGTCAATATCATTCTTCACAGCGTTTGTCAAGACAAAAATATCCAACACATATTCTATATTATCAAAGAGGACTTAATACAAACCCTGGCTCCCATTTGCCATACCAAACGGAATTCTTAAAACATAATTATACACTAGTTTTCTATCTGATTCTTTACAGGATAATTCATAGAAAATAATAAAATCAATATTTTAGGAGACATAATATTCGGTCATTTGAAATAACGACCTAAATAAAAAACTGACAATGAAAAGAACAGTTTAAACATGAGTCTATTTGTTGTTTTATTGCATCGTTATATTGTTGATAATTCTAATCGCTTCTAAAAATCTAATAAATGTTAAGCTAACATTCGACGTAGCTAATTAACTATAAGTTTGAGCTCTATAACGTATTTCTTGCACAAGTGTACAAAGTGCATGAACAAGAATAAATCGTGGTTTAAATGTTCGACTATCTGAAGTATAGACCAAATGTAATTCCACGTTACCATTATTTATTTTTCCTGTTTTATTCCCTAAGGGAAGAAAATAAAAAAAAATGCGTAATGGTAAACTTCAGATAAATTTTTGTAAAAATTTTCCTGGCGTTAATCTTGTGTGGACATATTTATATTACACAAGGAGTTTTGTAAAATACATGACAAAATATGTAACATATTAATAAATTAGCATGTACGTTTGAACTCGTGTTGAATATTCAGCAACATTAAAATTGCGTGTGAAAAAAACAACTCAGGTTAAATACTATCAAAATGTGACTAGTTTACATTGGTTTTTTAGGTGCCGTGTTGATATTTATAAGTCATATAATTACACGTCACAGCGATTACGATTATTTATTAAGGTTTTATGCTCTAAATTACTTCACTAATTTGAGGAAAGAGTCATAAATGTAAAGTATTATTTTATCTTGAACGTCGAAGTTTTATCAATTTCACTATACATGTCTTATCTTTGCAGTTGATAAATCGTTAGTGTCGATTAATTGTATAAAAAATATAAAAATATGGAACAGGTAGTTTGCGCACTATTAAGAAACAAATACACGAGCATTCAGTTTAAAATTGAACAATTTATAGCTCCTGCAGGAGAAACTACAGAAATATTTTGGTTTACTATGCGTTGTTTTACAAAGTTTCTCGTAATATCTTTGAAGCAAGTTTTTCCAATAAATTTCACATCAGAACTTGAGCTATTTTATTTAAATTACTGCATTACAACATACGCCTGAAATCTCATGCCACTTTGATCTGAATAATAACGTGTCACATCTAAATAAATAAATAAACGCATATTTTTTAACGCAAATTAAGGAGGAACGTTACGACCTACGTGTGCCAGTTTCATGTTACAAGCAAGAAAAAAACAATAATTATTCATGCGGTTATTTTCATTGTGCAAAATAAATCAACACAGAATTGTTATATTCCTTTACAAAATCATTTTAATATTTGAAAAGACCAACAGATATTTATTACGTTTGTGACAACTTGCGATGTAAACGCAAAGTACATAATAAAACAAGAAACTTATTTCGTATATAAGTTTCATGTGTCAAGCAAAAACCAAGAGGGAGGGAGAGAAAACATGCATTTTGTCAGTAAGTTGTGTAGACCTACAGGTAAGGAATTGTAAATTTTTGGTCGTGTCAGTTTCATTTTCTAACAAAACAAAGAAATGTGTATACTTTTTGTATTATTATACTACGTTACCATATAAACATGGAAATGGTTTCAGTCCCATAGTTAAAATAACGTGAGATATTCATGCTCTGATTATTAACACAAAATATACAGGCACTCGTTGCTAGAATATGCAATCGTTCAGTTATACACATTTCATGTTATAGTAATAATCACGAGATAGACATATAGTGTAGTTAACAAAAATCTTAATTGCACGCAATACATGTGAAACCGAGTTTCAACCTAAGTGAAAAGTTTTAAGCAAAATCCAAATGATATGCATACGGTGTCTACGAGCCACGTCCCAAAAATATAATAAAAAATAAATTAACTAAATTAGTTTTAAAATATGGACATAAACAAATGGGTATTAACGTATAAGTTGTCTCGACATGTTTCGTAGACCAACATGAAACTTACAGAGCAAACGATATCATTAAGACACCCCAGGTATGTAGAATGTATTGAAAAAAGTTGAAAGACTCAAAGTGGTATAATTGAAATATTATTTGGCTATCAAAACCGAATTTAGCATTTCACTAGCTGCTTGCTCTCCATTTTGTAACGAAACAGTACTCATTTGGTCACGATGTCAATAATGTGTGCCCTTACAGATTTCCTGGACAAATTATTTTAATATACGTTTTCGTTTCTGCTTTAGTGAAAGTTCACTATCACAGATTTGGTGTTTGTTATTTGTACATAAGTTAACTCACTGCCTTTTAAGCTGTATTTCTTTCGGCTGTAATAGAGTGCCTATTCGTGATCGATATCGGACTACGATCCTTGCATGAGATATATTCACAACATAAAAAAGAATTAAGGCCTAATATTTAACTATATATCACTGCACACAGTGCATTTCGTGTTTCGCCTAATTTATCACTGTAAAAAATGTTGTGTAATTTTACACTAATTTACGTGGCAGCACAATCTCCACACGTGTTCGTGTAATATTGCACATCTTATGTCCGTTCCATTTTACAGCATATAACGGTAAATATGCAATAAAATGCATGTATAATAGCAACGCCACGGAACGTGCATTTCAACACAATGTTGTGGTTAATAAGCCGCACTTTAAAGGGAAAAATACTTTTAAACTACAACAATTTAATTTCGTGACAGTGGCAAGCTGGTGCAAAATTTTCGATTATTCTTGGAACCGTAACGTATGTTATAAATGGAGTATTATTTATTTTTGAAGTGATTTGTAAAAGTAGCTTTAGTGACTTGTAATTGTTTTTACCTAACGAAAAATTTTGACCCTTCGAGGACACGAACCCACTAGTTAAAGACCATAACCACGTTGCCACCGATGGTTTATGATCATTGTAGTTTGTGACTTGGGATCAATTCAATCCAGACTTAATGGTAGTCTTAATTAGTTGTCGTTGACACTAACTGGTATTTATTTAACCCACTGTTTACCAATTCACAAAGAAACCCTTTTTCTATTTATTACTACGCGTATTTTTGCTGAATTGTACAACTAATTTATAGCACGGCTAGTAATAGGGCGATGATCAGGCCTATTATACCAAGTCTACTGTCTTACTGAAAATTCAGGTTTCATGTAAGATTATACAAAACAATAATTTTTGTGTAAAAAGACTTAACATTTCGTTTAGCGAAAATATTTTTCACATTAACATTTTAAAACTAATATTTATAAGGCTGCTATTCACAGACACGGCGACAGGCTTTGCACATTTGTAACTGTGTAATATATGCATAAGTCGCATCTTAGTAAAATATAATAAGTTTTGGTGTTAGCACAAAACTTTTATAAATGTATGATCATGTAAGTCAGAGATGGTAAAATTGTTCAATATTACTGTTAAAAAATACGTGTAAACCTTGACTTTAAATAATAGTATGTATACGTATATTGCTAGGTTAATTTATAGGTACTTTGCCGTCCCAAATCTGAACTCTGAAAGAAGCATTTTTACGATTAAATCAGTGAATTTATCCAAAGATAGTGCGGTTATAAAACACAAAATTACGTGTAATATTACAATATGTCAGTGTGTTTCTAACGTATATTTAAAAGTATAATTTTTAATAAAATATCAAGTAAATTTATCTATATACATGTGTACTTTAATCAAATATCTGTACAGATCTTTTGGATCAAGTAAGAACATTTGTGTATACTTATTCTCACTGTCATTGTATTCCGTTATTACACGTACAAAAGTTTAATTTTACCAACTATTTGTACGAGAATATTTACACTTTTTTACAGTACACATGAAACAAACACGAATATTTTACTCAACATAAACTATTTGTACGCGATTTTGACGAAGTTCACTGCAAGGGTCTCGTCGGCAACTAATTAAGTGAGCACTTTGGTTAAACACAGTCAACCACGGACGGAACACATCACTAGTTGATATCCCTACTCTGCGCCATACAATCACCTGCTTGCTCGAACTGCGGGTGTATAATGACCCAGACGCAAAACAATTTTGTGTCCGTTACAGAAACTACGCCAAGTATACAAATAAGCCACCCCTGCGTTACTGGACAGACTATTGCCAATTGCAAGATCTGAGAATGACAGATAGAAGAGAAATTAACTAGTAATCTACCACGAGAAAAAAGATTTGATAAGCAGTAGGCAGTTGTAAATCGATCATCATGCATTATTGCATTTAGAATCAAATATAATTCACTATGGCCGATCACCAAAGCCAATTCCAAATTGGTTCAGAAAGGAGCCCAACAGATTGTCTCAGCGATCCCCACGGCAGACGATTTCAACAACTGTCCCGATGATAGAACGAATTCTCCTAACTCTCTCTCTCTCGCTCACATATGAGCTCACATGGGCAGAACGGATGACCCAGAGTCCTTAAGAGCGTTCAAGTGAGGAAAAATCGTAATTTTAATATTTAAATGAAACCGTGTTACTTTTGTAAAAATAACTTGGGAGTACATATTCCTCTTACAAACAATTTTTAGCTCAGCCAGTTTCCCCATAATGGCATTCCAATGTCAAAATATGCATGAATTTAGTTCATACATCCTCTGAAAACCACTCAATATAATGAAACGAAACAATTCACAGTAAAAGTACATGTCACGGGCTAGGGCTCTAAGTATATAAAAATCAAATACAAAATATTTTTGCCTCTAAAAGAATTTTAAAAATATCAAATTTCAGAATTTTTTAAATAATACAAAAACTTGTTTGAATAGGTTTCTACATACTTAAAGCCCTAGCCTGATACACGTACTTTCACTGTGAATTAATTTGTTTCATTATTTTAATTAGTTTTTGGGGGGGGTGTATGAACTAAAAAACATGCAAATTTTGACTTTGAAATGCTATTATGGGAGAACCGACAGCAATTTTTTATAAGAGGAAAAATTACTCCCAAGTAACGTTTTCAAAACTAATACTGTTTTATGCATATATAAAAATATGATTTTCCAAACTTGAACATCCTTAAATATCGAATGTTTCTCCCATCACTAGTACAAAGTCAACGGGTTCCAAATCACAACGAAGAGAAAAGTTGCATTCGGAAGCAAACTTGCCTATTTGGGTCATAACAGCAGTGGCGCACGGAATGTTGGGGTGGGTAGGGAGACGGGTGTGTGCCGGGTAAACACACCCCTATAAACATGAATTCAGTTACCAAACACAAGTTCATGTTTTTTATTTTTGCACATACTCATTAATGCCGCAACTTACAACGGAATTACGTGAAGTGTTCTACAAACAAATCTGTTAGGTACTCCATTTCTTACTGTGTATTTCAAAGTAAAGAAAATAATATTATTTCCCTTGCCCAAATATGTACTGGTAAATAGTGAGTGGGATGACAAGGGTTGTGTCCCTTTAAATTTCTTGTTTTGAATAATTTCTACTAATCCTTTATCGTATTTCAACTCCATTACTACACTCTAACTGTGAAAAAAAGACAGGCCTACTAAATGGCTACCGCATTACGCACTGAATTTCATGTACGCACTGATCACAATTCTAATTGCACGCACTGAATTTGAAGTGAGCGAAAATGCGTAATAGAGTATAATATCCACTACAACTTTTGACCTAATACACCTAGTTTAAATAAAACTTGTGCACTTTTAATTTCCATACTACGCGTGACGTACACTTAAAAGAAAAGTGTCGTTTTCGCTACTTACCAAACGGTTGACCAACTTAACAACCTGATAAACTGCAACATGTAACACACAATTCATTTGAAGACGAATGCCGTAGGAATGTTCAGTCAGGTGACCAGACTTTATCCATTTATCACTTATGTTCGAATGTGTGAAATCAATTAAGGGTCACTAAACATGGCGGTAATACGAAACAAGGCTTCAAATGTTGTACATCAGCTAAATGTAAAGACAACTATACGTTTTTTTATTTACATTTCTTATCAAATTCGCCTCGTGCTTTTTTCTTCGCTAGTTTGAATACTGTGCTTTAGTTATGGCTCTGGTAATGTTAACTATTTAGTTCTTTTCGCACCAGTTAGCGTGTTTCGTCTGTTAACAGTGCCTTGTCTGCTCTTGAGCAGGGTCAACTGATTTGATCGAGAAGCAGCTCTAGTAACTTATTAGATGCCTGAAAGCTTTACTCCGATAGCTGATTCAACGTCTCAGGCTGAAATTTTGCCTTACCCAAACTAATCTCGTGACTTATGTTTAACCACATACAGAACAAAAAAGTGTAAATCACATAAAATTTTGATACATAAGTCATTTTTAATAATTTATAAAGAAGAAACACAACATTTTAAAATTCTAAAAAACTGTCATATGTTGGAATGTTTGCCAGCCAGTAGTACAGTGATTTGTTGGCAAGATGCGCTGTAAACTTACAGGGAAAATGTTACATTTTTATACAGACTTCCTCCCTACGTACCAAGCAAGCGTTGTACGAACAATGTCTTAGAGGAACTTCAGACGGATTAATGCAATTAACATATTTAACAAGTGATAACAGAGAGAATAACCTTGTTTTTTAAGAGTGACTTCAGTAAACTGTAAGTGTAGTGTAAAATGAAGGCCTCATATACACACGCAGACTATCTAGGCCGCAGCCTAGGGATCCGCACCACAAACAAATTTATAACAAAACAACAACAAAAATTTAGTTTTATCGTTAATTACACTAAAGACGAAATGTTTTTATTTAAATGCTGCGGTGCAAATCCTTTTTCTTATATTAGTTGAATTTCATATTTTTTTATATTTTCACATTTTACAAACTATTTTTTTTAGATATCAAATAAAAAATTGGTCTATAATTATAGGTTGCCAGATAATTTAAAAAAGTTTCCATGGTAAAGCTTACGAGGGGTGGATAGTTTCCACCTGGGGGCCTACAAATCGTAATGCAACTCTGTGTAGAATATAACGATAAGAAAGTTATTTTTACGATTGTACCAATTGTCCTGAACAATAGATGAAATTTACGAGGGTTTTAAAACGGAAAATCAGTCCGTCATGCTTGTTAAAAACATGATTTTGAGGTTTGACTGCGGGAACTTCCAAAACACATCTGCTCGGATTTGTAAGATACAACACTTGGAGAATGCGTTAGACTTTGTTACAAACTATCCACAAATAATATTGTTTAGTATCTGATTACATTCCCATAGAAAAAGGAGTTAAACGAAAACTCTGCACGCCAGTAATGTGTGCTGCGAATAGAAGCGTGGTGGTTACAATCGAGTGTGGCAGTCTGGAACCCTATGACTCCTCTGTCTCCTCGGGTCAAACGCGGAAAATTATATTTGATAGAAAAGGCATCTAAGATGATGATTCTCAACAAAAAAACTTATGACTCCGCAGCAGAGCACAATACTGAAAAAAAGCAACTTTCTGAGTCGACAAGTTTAGGGAATTCGTATTCTCATTTATCATCTTATATTCACGACGGCCATGAGCTTCCTGCGACATTACATTGCTTGTTAATTAGAATATATGTTTGTGTTAAACAGGCAACAAATATTATTTCTAACAATACCAATCTATAATAAGTTCTTCTCTAAATAGACGGTTTTGCTTATACATAACGGTTTGCTCTACAGTAGAAAATCTGGATTAGTGCCACACTTGTCTTCCATCCTAATATGGGAAGATTAGTTGTGAGAGTAATGTTACTCCTAATATAATGATCGATTTTATAATACATAGGGCCTACTTTTAATTTTCAAGTAGCTTTTTTTTAAGTTTCTCGAATTTCGTAATTCCTTTTTAGTTCTCTTACTAAAATTCGTTGAATATCAAATTAATATCAATTTTATAATCCACTTTCGTTAAATGACAAGTCACTCATCACATGTCAGAAAACAATTTCTACTTCCCAACTATTCAGCATCTTCGCATAAAGCACAATAACGCCTGTTTCGATTGGCGAGTCACGCAGAGAAATACCCTGCAAGTCATCTCGAGTAGATCGATGTGTTACTGGTGACTAACTGCATCTTCTTAGCCGGAAATTTCAAATCCTTATTTACAAATAATTCATCATTCTATGTATCACATGTATCCACTAATGTGTGTACAACCAGGAAGTAAGGAAATTAACAACCCCAAACTGCGGGAGGTGATTTCTCATGTAAAATGAAGTTGATATTTAAAAAAAAAACAGTTCATATTAAGGGGGGAATAAGTAGTTGAAAATCGAGTTTGAAATTCGTATTTTGTTAAACTATCAAAAACGGCTAACAGTTGAATTGTAATTTTTTTGGGTGGTGTTAAGTATTATTGAGATGTTTAACAATACATAATTTCAGCCTTCTATTCCCATCTCATGTAAATAATAGGGATTGCGTCACTTATATCGCATAAAATTACGTTGGCATTTCGTTTTGTTAACATTACATGTTATCTATTCGGGCAGTTCACCGTAAGGAACAAAATAGGTCTTCTTGTCGCAAATACCTAGAATGCACCGTTTACCAGAACAATTAACACAACTGATCTGTGCCTGGTATGTAGGCGAAAGGTGCTACATCCGTTAAGAAATGGATTTATACCATGCTCTCAAGAAAATGCAACCCGTGATGCAGTTGTTGAATAATGTCGCATAATGCAGTTACATGGGCTTGAAAACAAAAATATCCCTATGCGCGACTCGGTTAATTTGGCAATAAATTTGTTTTTTTACGACATATATTCGTGAACTTCATAAACTCGTTTCTGTCATTCAGCGACATCAATGGGGGCCGCGATGGTCTAGTGGTAAGGACCATAACCTCCCATCACGGCGATCCGGGTTCGATTCCTGCTGGATTCGATCCCCGGTGGGTTACAGTCCCAGTTTTTCGCAAGTGGGAATTGTGTCGGACGGTGTCGCTGGTTGGCAAGAACTCCCACACCCTTTAATTCCGACAACGCTCACTTGTTGTGTCTCATACCATTGCCACAATGCAGAGATGATGGCAGCTTGCAGGCTCAAAATCAGAATGCCATCAATCAGTTTGGAGTTATCCCCGCCCTTTGGTGCATCCCCCGTATGATATTAATTTATTAGCAAATTATGTTCACGACATACCAATATTCTGCCAGAAAGCACTAAAAGATATTCTGTAGTTTATGAAGTTGCGGATTTATGTCGTCAAAATTATAACATTTTGTAAATTTTGCAAAATCAAATGTGTTGCCAAATTAACCGAGTAGCGCGTAGGCATGCGTTTGTTTTAAGCTCATGTATTGGTGTCATGCGACATGCTTGAACAACTGCATCACGGGTTGCATTTTCCTGAGAGCATGGTACAAATCTATTTCTTAGCGCATGTAGCCCTTTTTGCCTACATACCTGGCAAGGAAAACTTGTGAGAATTTTTCTGGTAAACGGTGCATTCTAGGAATTTGCGAAAAGAGGACATTTTTATTCCTTACGGTGTACGGCCCGAATATATAGCATGCAATGTTCACAAAACGTAACGCCAATGTAATTGTATGTGATATAAGACAGGCAGCCCTTATTATTTTCACGAAAGAAAAGGGTAGAATGCCGAAATTATTAAACGTTAAAAATCTCAATAGTAAATAACACCACCCAAAGAATCCTGATTTAACTCCAAACAGTTTTTGAATTTTTGACAAAATACGATTTTCAAACTCGATTTTCAAGGACTTATTCCGCCCTTAATATTCACTTTTCTTGAACGTGTACAATACAGTGACTACTTAATTTTTCATAAGGAATCACCTCCTAAAGTTTAATCCATTCATTTATTTACACCCTCTATAACGGCATGCGACGTAGTTTTACAGCCAGCGTGTGTTTACCGTAGTGAGAAGGACGTGGTGCGTACCAAACATGATGCAACTGTAACATCTGGGTGCGTTTTAGACAAAAAAGGTGGGTCCTCGAGAGTTGCAACAGGAGTGCTTTCTTGTCTAAGTACGACACACTAATTAATTACTATGACATTAAACATAACTTTTCAGGCATAGTGTATGCAACAGTGCATATAGCAAACGACACAACGATGAGACTTTTGTTTGGTCTCATCGTTGTGTCGTTTGCTGTATTTCTGTTAGTGTCTGATATATATTGTGTTTTGTTTTGTCTCATCGTTGTGTCGTTTGCTGTACTTCTGTTAGTGTCTGATATATACTGTGTTTTTGTTTTGTCTCATCGTTGTGTCGAATGTCAACTTAGGTTACTTTTTATTTTTGTTATTTAATTTATTTTCTGTTTGTTCCTTGATTTATCTGACCCGATTCCAGTTTTGGAATTTCATGTTGTGTTTGTATCCTTATGACTAAAACATACTCTGCTTATTGATTATTTTGTCTTATTTTTAGTTTTTTACATTAATTTATTTCGCAATGGAGAATGTCCAAGCAAATAAATCCAGTCATATTGATCACAAGTATTTTGAGACCATTTGTTAATTTACAATTGACTATCGGCCTGGCTAGTTTTGCAGTTGTTTTAGTTTAATTATTCTTGCCCATGTGAAAACGATGTCGTGAAATAAGGTGAAAAATCTTAGACTATGAATACGTCGTAAATAACTGTAATTAGCGTGGCTTCAGTAGCTAAGATTGAAGCCCAAATAAAATGTACAAATATTATTATATGAATTGAAAAAAAAATGAACACAGATTTTCTATGGTACCTTCTACACATTTAATTTGTGGTAACTTATAGTACATACAAACAACACGAACTTCGAAGTTGTGGTACATTTATTGTGCACACCATTGGTTGTACGCCATACATCTTGTTTTTTTTTTTTGACATCAGGCATAAATGACGGAGTACTTGCAATACAAAATGACCAGTACCAGTCAATTTGGTTGATTTTTTTATTAAAAAACAGAACTTTTTGCTTCAAGACTACGAGTAAAGTGTAAGTGGCCTTAATATTTTGTGTTTAGTTTGTGTAATGTGTTATTATAATATATGTGTAAGTGTCGCGTATCCAGGTTGTTCACAGTCTTTGCTACGTTACATTCTTAACTACAAAACTCTGTGGTACTAATTTAGAATTTTCGGTTCTTGCAGTAGGCCTAAGCCTTGAATTGACAGCAAAATATTTTCAGTAACTTTCACTATTACACATTATATACGTATCTTTTTTTTTCAATAATAACTTATTTACTAATTTCAAGAATGGATAAATTACAAATTCTGTTCAGTCCTAATACTTTAGAAACATTTCCCAATATTGTCAGCGGGGGTGACTGGACATGTGGGGTGACTTAGGAAAAATTAGGAAAAATTGTTTCACGCATATTTGATTGTCTTGAAAAAGAAAATTTATGCCTACTTGTGTTAAATTCTGAATGATAAATAGACACTTGACATTTAATAATGTGTACTCACAGTTTACAATTTAGGAATAAATGAATCCTATGAAAGAGTCCTAAAATCACCTACGTGTCCAATGTCACCCCAGCTTACGGTATATTAATTGTTGTGGGACTGAATATAGTGTCCGGTCCAGGTTGTTAAAATTTTTATGAGTATCTCTTTACACTTTTGTAGATATCCTGTGTTGATACATCCAAGTCTGGCCCTTTTTCAAATTATTTTGTTTCAAATGTTTGCCTTAAATTTTCTGTGCATTTTATAATTATTATTAGAACTATTTAATCATAGACTAAAAGCCCTATTTCATTCTCAAATGTTGAGTCACTGATTGAAATGACAATAAAATATATTATTTTTAAATAGCGACATGGCAATTTGACAGATTCTCCACAGTAATCAAGGCGAGGTGCAGTCACATGGCGTTTCCAACATGGCAATGTTACTGCTGATGTTTGGCGGAATACTACTTGGTTGTTCTGAAAACAGATCCAAGCTACAAGCAGGGCTTCCAGAAAGTATCAATCTCCCGTACATCACGTATAAACGATGCATCTAACGATTCTGAGTTCTCACAAACCAAGTTGCAACACATCACCCCGGTGTAGCACGCAGTCAAGTATTCATGGTTCTATACTTGAAGCAGTATCGCATCTCTGTGAAATCACAAACATTAAATGATTGCCCTAAAGGGTGAGAGTTGGTCAATTTTTGCAGGAAGCATTGCTTTTTAAAAATTTTCTAACAATTTATTATGTTTGGTCACAACTAACAAGTGTTTTTGTTACAAACTTTTTTTTTTAGTAAGATTGGTGTCGCCCACTTTCAACGTGATCAAGGAGTGTTAAAAATTTACAATTCCTTCACGTTGCGATTGAATTCAGTCAATCTGTTTGGTTCTAAGAAACTGGTTACTGTTATGGAAGTTGGTTTCCAATATATCACAGTAAATTGTACTACAGCGTCTACAGCTCTTCCTATGTGACCTTGACCATAGATTCCGTACATCAAACTTGAAACTTTCTTTTTTCACGTCAGCAATAACCTTTATCGCCATGTTTTACTCTCTCTCTCTCTCTCTCTCTCTCTATATATATATATATATATATATATATATATATATATATATATATATATATATATATGTGTGTGTGTGTATATATATATATATATATATATGTATGTCTGTATATATATATGTGTGTGTGTGTGTGTGTGTATTTATGTATGTAGGTGCGTGTACATATATATATATATATATATATATGTGTGTGTGTGTGTGTGTAGGCACTTGTTTGTGTGCCCATAATTGTTCTTGTAAAAAATACAAAAAAATGTTGTTTCATTACTCCGATAAGGTTAATTTTACTACAGGGTAGAAAGAAAATGTGATTTCTTTTGTGATAGCTTGGTACAGGGAAAATTTCTGCCACTAGTTTCGCTGCAATCGCATGTGAACCAGAAAAATACGAAACTGTTATAAAATGTGTTTTAAATAGACTTTGAAATGACAGAAGTCATTTAACTTAATGTTAAAGTGAAAATAAACCAATTTCGTGTTTTTTGGTTATCAACTTTATGTAACTTAACATTCAGGTAAGACCTGTGATTGGTCAGTTTGCACCCATTAGCGATACAAGCGCTCAATTTTCCCTGTACCAAACTTTTAACACTGATCTTTCTAACCTGTAGTAGAATTAACCTTACTCTGATTACTGAAAGACTTATTACATGAATTTTAAAAATAATAATTCTTCACGTTTCATATACGATACACATGGAGAAACAAGTTTTGTATGATATGTTGATAAGTAAGACTACTGTCTATTCGCGTTCAAGTGAGAGCGCGCGAAGCACATGCATGTGATCGAAGGTAAGGTCTGTCAACGCAAACACACAGTGTTCGCGTGATTGCAGCTTGTTATCAGGGGTGTCAGGAATACTCGCCATGTGTAGTGGTAGAGAGGTACTGAGCGTAGAATACCAGGCACGAATTGGTGGTATTTCGGTGAGTATGAACACATAAATTCGTAGGAACCTATGGGTTTGAATGAGATAGGTACGAATATCTTTGAGAAATTGTCAGTAGGGTTGTTACATACTTAGATATATTGAAAATGCTCGACATTGACATTTTCGGTGTTTGGTGCATAACGATTCTAGATAATATCTACAGACGCTAACCATTTTATAGACATTAAGATCAGGTGTAATTGATATAATTAATGTTGCAAGTGTTGTAGATGTAATTACTATACCAAACATGCAGTGTATGTACCACGATCTACGATCGATAAGTTAATAAACAGTACATAACAGTCCTAGTTGGGCGTACAAGTGTTTACTTACGTTCGACAGTAACAGTGAACATACATTTACAGCTGAAGTTTCCATCTGATTAAAACACTATCAGAAAACAATACAAACACTCGCCTAATCAGTTACCAATCTACCTCTCGTCACGCTGCAGCAGCGCGCTGGTTAGTAGCTTGTACACCCCTTACCGCGTATACTAGTATCACGCACTATTGTTTGCAAACTACAACTCTCACATCTCGCGAATGTACTATAGGTTTATTTAACTAAATATATTAATTAACATTCTTTAAACATTTGCAAATTATTTATTTATTTTGTTGATTTCAACATACGCCATTTTTGTCTACAATTAAAATGCATACCAGTTAAAATGCTTAATACACTTGAAAATTAAATTGAACTAATATTCGTACAATACATAAATTGTTAATAAATACGTCTTTTATAGAAACTACTGCTCTCGAACTAAATCACTACCTGGAATGTTGCGTTCCCGAACTTTGTCGTTGACTACCATAATTTTCATTCCAGCTAGTTGAAGCATCTTGTCCGTTCTACTCACAAATGCACTGTTCACGCTCTTGGCAGGTCTTCCGCTGTTGCACTCCCTCAGAAGCGAATTCATGGGGTGGTTATGGTTTTATTGCCCCTCCCCTCCCCTCTCGGCCATCGTGATGTAAACCTCAGGCACGCTAAACGTATATGAATTTGCAATAACACTGACAGCTATTAAAAGTTTGTCATACACTTAAAACTGTTAATATTACTGTATCATTATACTAACAGTAGTAATGCCATGATATATAGATTTTTGGAGCTTTCGTAATGACGTATCACTATTGCTTATTGACGTTTAAACCGCTAAGTGAAGGAAATGAGAGGGAAACAGCGCTAAACAACAAGGTATGTGAGAGTGATGCAAAGATACGCCAGTTTTGCACTGAATTTCTGTGAACTGGCGCAAATAGCACAAGAAAACTTTGTGTAGAATAACTATAGGTCGTTCGCGATAAAGCGACTACTAAAAAATAAACCTTGGCAAAATATCACTAACCGTTACTGCACATAATTCAACATTAAATATAGTTCCCGTTCTGCTTGTATGGTTGGTAGCGAAGTTACAAAATATAGTTCCATGTATTTTCGTGTTTAAATACAACAATGCTGAAACTAAATCAACCTACATTGACAGACATGTGTTTTATGTAATTAGTAAACATTTTAAATAAAACTATATAGGTTCCTACCGACCACACAATTTACCTTACACGCACAAACATCAAGTGTCGTGTCCAGAGAGGTTAGACATTTCCCGTCGTTAGCCGTTATGTGCGGAAAGATACAGTTCGGCTGGAAATAGAACTTTATCAGGTTTTTTTTAGTGATCACTTTACTCCGAACCGCCTATATCACCTGCGTTTGAGTGTGTCGCCGGCGTAGTGCAAGATGAAATGTAGACAAATAAGGCAATGAGTAGTAAGATGTACATGTACAGCCTTCTTCATACGTAGGCTATATGATGGTGCAGTTGTTGTAAATGACAATGCAATTGGTGCATTTAGGGCTGGTAAATTAATTAATTCAAAGTGTTTTCTTCAACACATTACCAAAGTTCCTCGATGTTTTTGTATTATTTGACTAACGAAGCAATGTTTTCTATCCATCTCTTAATTTGGTAAGAATTTTTTTAGAGCTTGGCTGAGCAGTTTGTTGTACCTACTTGCAATTCAAATTATAATTTGTAACTAATTTTTTTTAATAACTTAGGCCTACAACTTGTATTACTGTGTACTGCTGTACCTTTGCATTATAGTAGCGGTATTATTGCCGTCTCTATGAACAATGTACAGGAATAAAAATTATCACATTTCCGTTTCCAGAAGGGACAATTTATAACAGCTGAACCATTAACGTTTAAGACATTATGTAATCTGTCACATTTTACAATACTGGATAAAGAAACAGTTTAAAATTCTCTACTGAACGTGCATCTGTAGTGACGATTTGTGACCTACATAATACAAATTTAACTAACAATATGTATTAAAAGAAATATTTATCAGTATAATTGGTGCTATAGCATTATCAATTTCCTATTGAATTCAATTGTCAACGCCAGAGTGACTGGAGAGTGAAAATAATTTGGTCAGCGCTTAACACCGAGGTCTTTAGCGCTGTAAGGGGTAATATGATGTGAGTACGGAGCAGCGCCGGAATGAATGGGGGAAACGGGAGAGCCCCGAGAAAACCCGCCGACCAACGGAATCATCTGGCACGATTCCCAAATGCGAAAGTCCGAGGACAGACCCCGCCGGGAATCGAACCCGGATTGTCTTAGTGGGAGGCGAGAGGTCTAACCCCTTGGCCACAGCGGCCCTTTATCAACGCAGGAGCCATAAACTCATCCGTTTAATTAGCCAATTTTTAAGTATCTACAGTACCGTCCACATTCCCGTGATTTGTGACTATGAACTGTTCACACTGACAGAAAGAATTGTTTCATTATACTAAATATATTTGTTTGGGTAATGTTTGCTTCAGCTAAACAATATTTTGTTGGTAAGACCAAGCTTGGAGTTCTCTAAACAATTTTGTTTATTTCCCTCGACCAAATTATTCATTTAAACGCACTTTGCTTGTGCCAAACGTATATTTGGTTACTACAGGACGTCAAATAAATATTTTGTGTAAACAAACAACTTGTTACAGCTTGTCAACAAAATAATATTGTTAGTTCTAAGTGATGTGCTTTGAACCAAAAATTTTTTTTCGATGGACTAAATGATTTTGTTGGCGAAACTAAATCCATTTGGTTGACTTGCGGAAGATGGTAGACTGACGTGCGTGAGCGAAAAGATGGCGAACGCTGTATACCTCAACTTTCAAAGTATAAGCTTGTGCGACAAGTAGGACGTCTAAACTGTTAACCAGCATTATTAAAGTATCTTAATTTTAGCTATAAAAACTTCAAAGTTGTATATTCGGTCGATCACAACGGTAAATGCTATAAACTTGAAAAACACAGCAGCTACACGTCTCGTTCTTTGTGCTGCGGTGCACGGCAATAATTTAGTAATATTATTTGACGTCGTTTACATTTTCGCAGACGAAAGACAAAAATGTTTGAAAATAAAGCAGTAATTTAATACTAGGCCTAACTATTCCTATACAAATAACAGTCCGACTATCACATAAGCACTCGTAGCTCGGTTGGTTAGGTCATGTGTAAGAAGAAGCAAGCGAAGGTACAGTGGGTCAAATCCCGGTCCAACAATACTTTTTTTAGGTCTTAAAATTTTAGAAATTTGTTAAGATTATAAAATATATATATTTTTTTTTTAGTTCTTAAAATATTGCGTGTGCATTTAATATGTCCAACGAAATATTTTTATGACCAGCTAAATATTTGGTACTGCTAACAAAATCCAGTTATCTGACTCAAACAAATCGAGGGAACAAAATAATTTGGTACGAGCAAACAAATATCTAATTGCCCCTATACAAACAAATGATTTAGTTGATTCAAACAAATTTTGTTTGCACCAACAAAATTGGCGCATGGAGTCTATGAGTTTTTTATAACAAAAAAATGAAAACCTGTAGTGGGGCTAAAGTGGGTGTCAAAGCATTAACTAAATGCATGTAGAATTGAAGTAAGCACATGAATACTAAGGGTGGAATTCATTGACATCAAATAAGCAATACATAAAACTAGCAGTACTTATAATGTTTCTTAAGTACATATTTTAATTCATAGTGCTAGAAATAAGCATTGCCTATTGTTATGGTGCCAAACAATACCTCATGAATATTCTTCAAATATGTACTGCCCAATATGTATTCACAGCCACAAAATAAGTGCTACTTTTTTAAACAAGTATCCATAATCAAATAAGCATTGCTTATCCACGCATATAAGTAGTACTTAATCAAGTCTGCTCCCTCGGTGACTTAAGTACAGGATTTGTGTGTATTAAATAGGTTATGTAAGGGATTCCTTCCTTCACATTGATATTACATTCCACATATTTAATGAAAAGAGGTATTTAAAAATTGGAAAGTCATAAAACATGTACGGAACAAAACGGAAACACTAAAATTCAACAGACACTGTTACGAAAACAGAACCTCACTTTTTAACCTTTTTTCAAACTCTTTCTTCGTGTTTTTACGGGCATTACATCCAGTAAATTTCTACACAGTAACAGAAGTTTCTGTTAGTACCTACTTATAAAGACAAGAATAATAATATTGTAATTAAAGTGAACGAAATTTAGCGTCGCATATAACCTAAATTAATTTTCGTCAAGTGGTAGCATGCCAGGCTGGAAGCTGCCAGAAAGATAAATATGTGATCAAAACATTACATTTTAATACACAAGATCGTCCACTTTACTTCATCGTACTCGAAAATCGCAAATTTGCTCAAAATCTGTTCTGTTATAGGTTATGGTATCAGTTGGTAGTCAAAACACGTCCGCCAGGTCGATTATAAACATTATTTCGAACGCAGCATGAGATGGGGTCAAGAACATGTTCAGGACGTTTAATATACGAGTATTCCATTTTAATTCAGTAACAGACGCAATGTTAGGACCAACTTGTATAAACCAGCATTATATTAACTTCATTGAAGCAAACAAACGAACATTTGTTAACCTATAACCTAAAACAAATTCCGCCAAGCACATCGTGTACATATATAGTAGATACATAATATAGTGGAAGCTTCATTCACAAAAATTACATGTGTTCAAAGCCAGCTTTTTGATATGCAGATTTGTTTTTTTTTTTTAATTTAGAACATGTATTAAAGTAAAATAAAAATACTTTGAAGTGGAATTTACAATAAAATGTAACCAAATATTTAATTACACTAGATGACTGCTGTACGTAAACTACAAGTTCAGTTGTGTCATGTTGTTGGCACTGATATTCAAGCGATACTTTTTTGGTTACTTCATCAAGTATAACTTGGCCTAAATAAGAAATGCTTGTTTCAGTTTTGCTTCGTGAAGTACGCGTTTATGAATTAATTGCTGAAATAAGTATGGCGTGGAGAATAAGCATTACTTCACAAAGTACTTGTTTGCCAAACTAGCCTTTGACTATTAATACCGGCCTAGAACTTTTGCAGCACTCCCAATGTCAGAGCCGCTTTTCTAAATAATTAGAATTATTTGAATACTTGAAAAGTAGAAACAGGATCTTCAATATTACTTGAGAAGCCATGAACACCAGCAAAAAATTATCAATTCTGCTACAATGAAGTGAAGAAAATGAGAAAGGCTACTAAATATATGACTAGACAAATATCCTTTGACTTGTTCATCCAAATGGACAAAAAGTTGTACAGTAACTTAAATTTTGTGTATTTCTTAAAATGGTTGTGATTGTGGTTATAGAAATATCACGTATTCAAGGAAACCTGTTATACTTTTATTGAAGAAGTTTCAAATGAAAATGGGAGATTTTATTAGGGCACTTTTGTCAAAATTTTTCACTGGAACAAATTACGTCTTTTTAAAATATTATAATTTCTGCTAACTCTGTATTCAATGTTTAAGCTAAAAAAAACTGCTGAAATAGCACAATTTTACAAAATAAAATATACATTTTCACAGAGTATCACACTTCCCACCAAAGCAATGTCTAGACACGCCCGTGCACTATCGTCGACGTTACTCTGCTGTCACTGAAATAGGCTATTGTTGTGAAGCTATCACATGACTCTTTGTCGCTGTCGTTGCATCGCCTGCTCGTCGCATGTTCCTCGTCGCAACTCTACAAGCTCAGGCAAAGAAATAATCACTCCTCGCTTGCCCACCGCGGATTCTATACATAAATCAAGGCAAAACAAGACAGACCAGTACCACAACTCAGCAACGACACAAGCACTCTTAGAATGTTCTAATGCATAGAAATAGCGTCTATAGACATCTTGTAGAGCAAGCGTTAAGAGCGATTAGCAGTAACTCGGTGATACGTTCTTTCATCTCGGCCTTTTGACGTCATAGACGGGGTACTTTGTTTGTCTGACTTAAGAGATTTTGCCTTCAGTACATTCACGCAGAAAAAAGGAACATATGTTTAGTAGCTGTTTCTTATCAAACATAGCTGGCTGTCAAATACTAAACATTTATCTGAGAGTCATATAGAGGGTTTAGAAGTAAAACTACCAAAGTCCATTTTCCTCCGAAATGGAGATATTGCAGACAAGTACTGCGAATATCGCTCTCCATGTGTGGTAATAATACCCACGTCCTGGCACTTATTCTCTTAAAGCAATGCCCGATTATTACTTTACCCAAATCAAAAGTATGATGTTTTTCTACAGGTAAAGGTACCCAAGTATCCTTAGGTACTTTGCCTCAGGGAATAATTAGTGAAGATTGTGGTGAAAGTACCCAAATAACTTTGAGCCTATTGCTTGACATGCTATGTGGTGAATCCATGATCTCGATCAGCTGTTTCGGGTCACCCCGCGAGAATAATGCTATTTGTAAGAATGAGTTTCGGTAATATCTTGGCATCCTGTGCTCAATTATATCTATTTAATGACAAATACGAGTAGTTTATATTTGTTTACTGTTACTGGCGTTTTAAGCTTATCTATAACAGTATTGCAAGTGAAACTATTACATATAGGTATAAAACGCCAACAAATGCACCAATCAGCCCTCTATCTATATATAAGGCCAAATAGGGTATATTTTACTTCTTTGGACAATATAATTGAAAAATTGGTACTCGTCACTCGTTTAGTGATTGATGTTATTGTTTACATCACTGCATTTGCGGCATGGTTCTGTGACTTCGTTTTGTGTACCTCAAACATGAAGCGATCCAGAGTTACAGTAGAGTTGGCTAAAAAGTGAAACCTACCAAACTAATGTGGCTACAACCGAAACAGGGAACTGTTCAAGCCTAGGCCTGGACCAGAAAAGTGAAGTAAAGGAGGAATCAGCATTACAGTTAGCTACAAAGAGTGAAATTATCCAAAATGTTGTGGTTACGTCCGAAAGTACGAACTGCTATAACCTAAGCCGAGAAATTAAAGTAAATGATACATCACGGTTAGAGTTATCTAACAACAATGGAACGGTCCATGATGATGTGGTTATGTCTGAAAGTGTGAACTGTTCTAGCGTAGGCCGAGAAATTGAAGTAGCCGAGATGTCAGATATAGAGTTACCTACCAACAGTGAAACTGTTCATAATGTTGTGGTTATGTCTGAACGTGTGAACAGTCCTAGATTAGACCTGGGCCAAGAAAGTGAAGTAGAGGAGACGTCAAATGTAATTCTAAGTGGAAAGGGAAGAAGTACAAACAATAACCTTGCTAACATTGGTCTTTCAGTTAGCAGTTCAAGTTTAATTGTGGGCAACATATTTTATGATTCAGACAGAGATCCAGAGTATGTTCTTTCAGATAAAAGAGTTTGATAAGCCAAAAACTAAGATTTGTAAACGAAAACAGAAACGGTTGGCTACCTGTGATGTATCAGATAGCGATAGTGATGACGCAAAATCTAACTGTAATAAAATAACTCATGAAGAAAATCTTCAACCATCTACATCGGAAGGTAATCAGTACACCTTAGAACATAACGTCTTAGTGTCTATTGATATTATAGACGATGGACATGAAAGAAAGTCTGTTGAGTCTGAACAGACAACTCAACCTGAGAGTAAGGTATTTTCTGGCCAAACAAAATCGTCCAAATAGCAATATAGGTGGTACAATTCTATTCCTACAAACTGGATAGTGAATAGAAAAAGACCTAAAAGGAAGAGTGGCTTTCCGTACACATCTAAAAAGGCAAGGAAATGGAAGCTAAGCTGCCCAAACAAATTGATTGAACCAAGTGTTTCTACAGTTGTACTAAAATTTTTAGTGAGGAAGCTCGGGGAGACATTTGTGATGAATACATAGCTGCAAATTTTCAAATACAGAAAGATTTTCTCTTGGCAAGAGTAAAAAGAAGTGTGAGTCGGAGGAAAAGTAAACGGTTGTGTGAAGGACGTCCAGAAAAAAACTGTAGCTTTCCGTAATTTTTTGAAGGATGGCAAAGAAACCAGGGTCTGAAAAATTCTTTTTAACCACTCTTTCAATTAGTAATGGCCCTCTTAAAACTGCATTCACTAATCAGTCAGAGTCAAGTGGGACTTTTCAAGGCACAGATAGAAGAGAGCGTAAAGCAGTGAGTTGTGAATTGAAAGAATAAAGATGCACCGTCTATTTCCCCGAGCGACGGTGGCGTGGTGAGAATTTTAACGAAACTTTGTCGGCAAGTGTAAGCATTGATGGTGGTTCGGTTCGCGTGATTCTTTTCTTTACTAACTCTCTGCTATCCCCTCTCTCCTTCCCTGCGCGTGCGCACTGCTAAGCTCTAGCCAAGCTTACCGGAGTGTATGTGTGGGCCTTGCCTTCACTCTTCTACTGGGACCATCGTGAACAGCATGTAAGTGCACAAGCTCCAGAGTATTTGATTGTCAGTTAGGTTGGGAACTTTTCCCCTCAAGATGGCAAGGCGGCTGCCGTCATGTGTAGTTTTTAGTTCCTAACGTTTCTGTGTCTTTTCTAAATTCATGTTTTGGAAGCCGTCTATTAAAAAATTATTTTTGGAAATAAGTATGTTTCATGTAAGTGTTGTGCTTTTTTTACGTAACCGTTCTGCTTGTTAGCTTTTGTAATGTTTCAACATAATGAGGGCCGTGTGGCCATACGTTAGTTTGTCATTTTATTTTGCACTTGCTATCAAAAAATATGATGTTGAATAGGAATCAAATGGATCCCGTGGACGAGACATTGCTGACTTATTGTGGTCTTAAAGAATTCATGCTTTTGTCGTTGAATTATCGGTAACACAAAATTTTGATTGTAATTGCTAGGGGCATGTTTGCCGGTTAGAGGATTCAGATGTACGGTCGAAGGGGACCTGCGCCTTTTGAACCCATGCATGGGACCTATAGTATTGTCATAATCATGTTTGTTCATCTCAGTTTATGGAAATACATATGTACGTATGTTATGTACATTTACACAACACATAATATTTACTACATACTATGAATTGTATTCGCATTTTACATACTGTGTATGTTTTGCAACGGCTACTTTGTCTTTCACGGAAGTTGTTTCTTGAGACCAGCAGAACATATCTTGAAAATAAAATAATGCAAACATATGTTAATAAGTACTGATTCCTTTTTATGTGTATTTTGTATTTGTATTTCAGTTTTTCAGTATTTCATTAACTTTTCTCAAGGTTATGTTTTTGTACTTGTTCTCTGCAACTGTGGGCTTAGTACAAAGAGCCACATAGAATCTTTTGTCGTAATGGAAAGTCATTACTGTACGACAGACACAAATAAAAAGTACCTTAATCCTACACTATCAGCGAATAAAATGTATTAATTGTTTCAAAAAAAGTATTTCATTGACGAATGAATTCCAAAGGAAAATATTTACCGCAATGTATTTTGTACACAATATAACATGGACATTTTTACTCCTTCAAAAGACCAATGTTTGACGAGTAAGTTCTACTGTGAGGCAAGTAACGAAGAGAAGGAAATGTTGGCGAAGGAATACAAGGAGCATAATGCACGGAAAGAAGACTCGTATGCAAGCAAAAATCTGGATAAAGAAATAGAAAAGAAGGACAATACATTTGTCGGTGCAACATTTGATGTACAATAAGTGCTGCAGATTCCAGTGTCAAACGCAGGACCTGCTTATTACAACCGAAAACTGTGTGTTTATAACTTAGTTGTCTATGAAGCAGCACCTCCAAATAAAACGTTCTGCTTTGCATGGTTAGAGAACAATGGTAAGCGTGGTAGCTGTGAAATTTTCATCCGACCTCCTTAACTAGATTGAGACTTTACCTAAACATGTCAAAGAAGTATCTTTGTTCTCAGATACTTGTGGAGGGCAAAATAGAAACCAATCTATAGCCGCACTGTTTTTGTACGTTGTTAAAACCTACAGCGTCAGTGTCACTGAGCACACATTTTTAGAGAAAGTGAGACAAAAATTGAAGTATACTCTATGCACAGTGCAGTAGAATAAGCGCAAAAGCAAATCTCTATTACCAGCATGTATCAGTGGTTGACATTATTTGCAATGTCTAGGACTCAAAGAAAGAGCAAACCTATGAGAGAGTGTTTTGTACATTCTAAAAAAAATTTGTAAAATTTACAAGGGTATGCTTTGTAATTTTACAAGTCCTTGTAAAAGTACAAAGAACATCCTTGTAAAATCATTAGTTCATGAAGTTACAAGGGTAAACTTTGTAACACTACAAAGGAATTCCTTGTACCTATACCGACAGTTCCTGCACTGTAAATTATTTTGTAAATTATGACACGGCACTTCTTCGTAGTTGTAAAAACTTTTGTAAATGTTGAAAATATTCCTTGTAAAACTATTAGTTTATAACGTTTAAAGGATTTTGTTTGCTGCAAAAAAACTTAGGGAAAAATGTGTAGCCTACAAGAATCGTAAGTTGACCGGAAATTACTTATGCAAATATCACAACGTACGAAAAGTATTTTCTGGAATAAAGTGAATATTTATATTGATTGCGTGCTTTAAAAGGAATAATTATTATTGAACTTCACATTGAATGCATACAAATAAATAAAGTCTAATCAGTATGTAAGTAACGGTTGTCTAGGCGTAAGTATATGTAGATTCTAAGCGTGGGGAGAGTGGTTCGAAACTTAACACATCCTAAGATTTTTTTTTATTTTTTCAAAACAATCTTTTGTTTATATCCTTTATTCAAAAGTTATTTGATAAATAAGTTGAGTGTTATTTATGAAGTACAATGAATATTTAAATGTATTTTTTTTCCTCATTGGAAGTAGAGCTACAAGGCTATCCCTTTTAATTTTACAAACATATTCATTGTATTTAATTACATGGATAACCATTGTAGTTTTACAAGGAATTTCTTTGGCAACTGGGTTTCCAAGGCTTTTCTTTGTAAAAGTACAAACATTTCTTTACAGTGTAATGAAAGAACTAAAGTACAGCGATTTCAAATACTTGAAGACTTTTGCATCTACAATCCTTGTAAACAAAACCATATACAGTAAAGGTAGCATTGTTAAATTGCTGAAAACCAAACGCTTACGTTATGAGAAAGTTAAGTAACACGTCATCCAATGTAGTTATATGTACATTAGGCTTTACAGGACAATTATTCTTGTTAGAAAAAATAATCCCGGGAAGTCGCAAAAAATAACTCTGAAACCACTGTACTCACAGGAGCTACCAATATCGCAAGCCGAGTAGAATGATCTTGTAAAACCTCCCAAGTCTAGTGTGATTCCCAAAGAAAACCACAATTGGATCATGAGTCTACCAACCACACATCAATACGTTCCAAATGTGACTTCAGAACCAACTTATGGTGAATACTTTCAAGAAGAAGATGGACAGGATGATGATTATTAATTAAAATTCTACGTTTTTACTAGAGGTTAAAGTTATACAACCAAAAATACTTTGGGTTGCCATATACTGCGTTAATTTGTTTGCTTTGTTGCATTACAAAAAGGAAAGAACTCTTTTTTTATTGTTTCGCTATACAAAAACAATATTGCAGTCAATTGTAGCCAATAGCAATAACAACTTTGTGCAAATAACAGAGTTTTTTTACATAAACATTGTAAATCATGACAGATAAGTACTTTTACCACTACGTTAACACATAACTACCGAAGTCCAATATGAAATGTAAAATTAATAGATATTTTAATGCAATAAATCTATTTAGTAAATGTCTATTACTTATTATGTAAATTAATAGTGTGTTCAGAAGTAATTTTCTCTTCAGTTTTGTAGAATGGTTTGGTTAATTTAGGTTAAGGTTTTTAACTTTCTTTTTATGATTGGCACAAGTTTCTGAAAATGGACTTGAGTAGTTTTACTTCTAAAATCTCGATATAGTATGTGCGTATGTGGCATAAATTACGTGGGACGAGACACGGAAAAGCAATTACAGCGCTCCTTTATTTCAATTTCATAATTAAACATATTATTTTTGAAGGAGAAGTTATTTAACTAAATTTTTGCTTCAAAAATTAGAAACAAGCAGAGAGTATATTTTACAGACCGAATTGTCAGATACTTATATGCTACGCGTTTTTTGATTACAGGCATCGGCTATCCTGATTTCGGTTTCCATTGCTTCTCGAAATCACTTCATTCAAATTCTGAGATTATTCTTAAACAAAGGCCATTGTCGATTCCTCTAACAACTCCTGTCATTGTACGAAGTTGTGTTTCGCTGTCCCTAATTTCTTCGCTGTTAACGAAACACAAAATCAACTTAACATACAATTGTTCAGAGAGTGCATTATATTGTGTTAACACAAAATGTTAAATATCACCAACTGATCGGTAATAACTTATAAAAATATTCTACTGCACTGATTGCTTTAAAAGTTTGCCTTTCCGAAACATAATTTTTATTTAGTGTGGATGGTCTCTATAACAATCGATCTACTGTCAGTTCGAGTGTGTATTTAGGGAAACGTGGTTAATAAAAGATAGATTATATTTGAGTAGTTGATAATTATTTACAGTTTATCAGTTTACAGTATTTGTGTTTGCTTTCTTTGCAATAAGTCCAACCGAAGTCCTAATATTGAACATAACATTTTCATCTATGATATATATATATATATATATAATGCCATATTTGCACGTATCCGTACATCGTAACGGGAAAATCTTCGTTTTCTGGACCTATGTTTACTAGCATTATTTGCTTTTTTCATCATCCTCGACACAACTATTTCGTTTTTACCTATAATTAGTAAACAAACTAAAGGGGTGTGTCGAAGACGATGAAACAAGCAAATAATGCTAATGAACGTTGGTCCAGAAAACGACGGTTTTCCCGTTACGGTGTATTGATACGTGCAAACATGGAAATGTTGCAACACTGTTCCCGCCGTCTGTACCAGACACCACTTCCCACATTCAACAGCAAACGCAGTGTGGTTGCGTAGTGTTAGACGAGGTCGCCATGACTCCACACACGTTTTCTTATGAATAAATGGCTGACATACACTTCATATATAGGCGAGCTAATGGCAGTGCACGGGAGACAACTCTAATGTATCAACAGATGTACCCGCAGAGAATACAGCCTGACAGTAATGTGTTCACAAGGGCATATCAGAGCCTACGCGAAACAGGACCAAACATGTGACATACAGGTAGACCAAGAATAATCTCGACACCGGAAATGGAAGAACATGAGTTACGACAGGTGGATGCAATGCCGATCACAAGTACCAGACGAGTTGCTGCAGCAGAAGTGTTTCGCCATACCTCATATGACGGGTATTACATGAGGGACAGTTGTACCCACACCATGTACAACATGTGCAAACATTGGCCGCTTCAGACTTTGAAGCTCGGGTTGCCTACTGCCAATGGCTCCTGTCAGAATGTGGGCGAGATCCATAGTTCCTCGTGCACGGTTTATTTACAGACGAAGCATGCTTCACACAAGGTGATGTCATGAACATCCACAACACACACGTTTAGGGTTATGAACACTAACATACTATCAGTGAGACTGCACTTTAGCGGAGATACGCTATTAATGTTTGGGCAGGTGTCGTTGGTGATCGGTTTTTAGGGCCACATGTCCTACCTGGCTGACCTACTGGTCGTGCGTACCTTCATTTCCTGCAGCATGAGCT
Organism: Medauroidea extradentata; assembly: GCA_003012365.1. Lineage (NCBI taxonomy): Eukaryota > Metazoa > Arthropoda > Insecta > Phasmatodea > Phasmatidae > Medauroidea > Medauroidea extradentata. The sequence goes on along the minus strand of PNEQ01103237.1, from coordinate 52,658 downwards.
ACTCGACAGTTTGGATGCTGTGCCTCTTGGTGACAGGATGCGTATGTGGCACATACATGATGATGATCCGGCACATTTCCATGTGGCTGTTCGGGAACACGTCGCACGTATGTTCAACAACAGGTGTATCGATTGTGGTTGCATATACCATGGCCACCCAGGTCCGCCGACTTGAACCCACTTGATTTTTTTTTTTGTGTGGGGATATTTAAAAGCTTTGGTGTATGCCAATCCTGTTCATAGTGCCCACGAATTACACGAACCCATTGTGAATGGTTGCCACTGAATTCCGAACCGAACTGGAATTTTTGAACGCATACGGACATCGATGTGAAGACGTGCTGAAGCCTGCCTTCACATGAACGGCGCCCATTTCGAACAGTTGTTGTAATGTCTTCGTCCACATGTGCAGCATTTTGACGTTTTGATCCTCGGGAACACTGGATTTGTAGCGTTCCTATCGTAACAGGTACTGTGTCGTATTGGGAAAATTATTGGTTTCCGGAACTATGTTTACTGGCATCATTTGCTTATTTCATCGTCCTTAGCACACCCCCTTTCGTTTGTACCTGTAATTACCAAACATCCTGTACATACACGCATATGTTATTCCTGTACTACAGGTACAAACGCTGTGAGGTGATTCCTTATGAAACATGATCATTTAATATACTGTTCGCTTACTACCTAGGTTTAATTGGCAGGAAGTAATTAGCCTTTGAATACCGAGTTTTAAAACTGTATTATATTAAAATATCGGAAACTCAATTATCTAAAATTACTATATAATCTAAATATTGATTTATGATTTTTGATATTATGGTCTTGAAACCCACATGAAATTCCGGTTGATACCTTAAAACGTTATTAAAATAACAGGCGTGGCCATCCTGTAATTCGATGCAGCTTTGTACCGTCAGGATATTTCATCATTTGAAGGTCTTTTAGCAGTGTGAGATTTGTAACTACAGTGGTATTCTTACTACAACTGTATATGAGTGGTAGTTCTTGTTAAAAATGCATGCGATTGCCAGGAGAGCATAGGCAAACTGTGTGCATGTGTGTTTATGTGCTCAGTTCACAGGTTATGGTAAACAGTCACTGTAAACATTATCAACACTTCAATAAATTCATGACACCTTCTTAACAGGTAGAAATTCCGTGAGCTAATTCATTACCAAATATGTGGTAGAATACCTTACGTACTAACAATGTCGTACTGTGACTCGTACTGGAGATATCCACCCTAACAAATTGACGTTTTATAATGTTTAAACTGAAAATAATAACATCTGCTGGAAATTAAAGAAATTATCCGTGAATGATGGTGTCACTTCACGTTGAGCTCAGGGTTTTGTGGCGAACAAACATTTCATACTTCGAGAAAATAAAGGAGTGGTATGTTCCTACAAATGAGTGATTATCACTTGGATATTTCTATTGCTTTTCAAAGATGTCATACACGTGCATAATACACGTCACCCTCATTGAACACTTCAATACGAACTGTTTGAGAGGAAAAACATGTGAGGGTGCACTGTGTTGCCTGACAGATACACAACCCGCGTTGAAAGGCTGGTCATGCAACCATGGTTTAGTTGCTGTGTGTGAAGGAGTATTACGTGATACGACAGTCGTATGTTTCTACAGATCTTCTAATAATTGCATTCCAGAAAGGAAAACCGTAGATGATAACTGTACTAGAACGTGACTTGCAAAAATGCCACATGTATTTTACAGTAACAGTTCAAAGATACACATATATATATATATGTGTGTATGTGTGTGTGTGTGTGTGTGTGTATATATACAGGGTGTATCACCTATGAGTCGTTAGGTGCATTTACGCTCTTTAGTCGCTAGGTACTTGAAAAACTATACGACTTCTTTAGATTTTCGGTAAAATTTCAATAATGCTGTCTTAAGTATATGCCAATAAGTACAATTGCCATGGCCACCCCATCGATTTCCGAAATATATATATATATATATATATATATATATATATATATATATATATATATATATATATATCTTCTACTATATTTAATTTGCAAAGACCAACAAAATTGCGTTTTACCACTAATCAAGACATCACTTGATGAAGCCAACAACACGTCTTATTTGGGCAGACGCTATATAAACAAAACAGAAAACTTAATATCAATACATGCAAAAACACCAGCGTAAATGTATGTGACTACCCATAGGTGATAACCCGAGTTCTCTAAGTTACCGATACACTCGACAGTATAGAAAACTTGTAATAATAATATGTTATACTCTAAAGAGCAAATACTGTGTTAAACTACCAAAATGCCTTACTTACTATACAAAAATAACACATTGAAAAATAAAATTTATTAACCTTAGCTCATGTACTGTAACACACACTTATAAAAGTGTTTAATTAACCATAGTACTTACCAAAATTAAATGTAAAACAATATAATTATTTTTCTGAATATAAACTTGAAGTAAATTTTTTCCATATATTTCAAATAACCTTTGATACTCCGCAACAGATTTGCTTATAGATAAATGGTTCTGCAGTTTTCTCGTAGGCCAAAATACGTACACAGACAAGTAAAACAAAGGCTAGCATTAGTTTTTATTCAGAACAAATAATTAGTAGTACTAATGGTTTTTTTCACATCAATGAACTAACACAGATTTATTCAAACGTATGTTTACAAAATTCAATTTATTTACGAAGAATGCTGTGACTTTCCTGTTATTAACCCTATAATAGCATCGAAGTACATTAAATTGTGTTTGAAATGTTGGTTTTAAAACAAACTGTAATTCACATACACAAAAAAACAAAGGGAACTTATTATCATATTTTCCCGTGAACCAACGCCGTGAACTGATTAGGCTTTCAGCAAAAACTTCGCAGGAGTTGAGGTCATGTCAAGTCGTCGAACCTACCTTTCCATATCACTTTAGTATGTGTGGAATGAGAGGTGGTGAGGTGAAGTGAGAGGGATTTACGGCCCTTTAACAACGAGGTCTTAGAGCCGATGAGTGTGAAGTGAGGTGAAAGGACAACACAATATCCATACCTAAGCCGGGATTCGAACCCAGGACCTCTCGCACCGTAGACCAGCGCCTAACCGGGAATGAGAGATGAGCAAGGGGAAGATATAATTGTAAATTTTAAAACTCCGGTTATCAATGTATGTCATAAATATTTACTAGCTACAGTATTTGCAAAAGTACTCCCTGAAGAAAAAGATAATTTAAATTTTTTTCCGCACTCAGTATTGAATATATACACTTTCTTCAAGATTAGATGTAGTTATTTTATAAGAAGCTGTTGGACGAAAATATAAAATGTAATAACACATTTACAAGCAGAGCATTATTCGTGTACGGAAGCTACGTTACAGTGTTTAACATGCGCGTGATATCAATTGCACCGTTTTATGTTTAGCGACGAAGATATTTGCCTGTCTTGCAAACGTATAGCACTTGTATTCGCACTTGTCAGTACACTTTGTTTTCACTTCCTATATCGAACGATTGTATATTTCCATTCTCAGTATCAATGGATAGCAACTGACGTCGATTGACGTGTTCATGTACAGAAAGGTTATATTACTCGCATTGAATTTGGACTTGGTACGAATTTTTTTGCACAATATAGCGTCTGTATATATTGATGACGATGCTGATGGTGACGATGTATGACAACATAACACTTATGTCGAATCGGAAGAATTACTTTAATGGCATTCAGGAAAATAAATTTCAAAATACAGGTTTTCACAGTTCAGCATAAAGTTATAATAGCCCTATCTTTAAAATCTGTAACATATAATGAGATAATGGATCGGTACCATGAAATTCAGCATTAGTCGAAAGCATAGCTTATTTCAAATAAGTAATTTAATAATGTATACTTCAATATCCTTAATTTGTGTTAAACCAAACTAAGTTATTGAATTAGTGCATAGCAGCATCGTCTAGATACGTTTCTCTATGACTAGAAACGTAAACGAGGTATGCAGCTATTAACATTTGCCCTAATATATGCGCTGAACTTTCGGAACAAAACTCTCCGACGTAAATATCGAATGCGAGTGCGTGATAGTGAATTATTCTGGCTATAAGAAAATACAGCCTCAGTCGAAGATATAGCGCTGGTCAACCTTTATTGTATATAATAGATGTACGAATGAGTGAAAGTGCTACGTTATTGAATACAATTTTGAAACAGTCGTGTTGAAAACTTCCAACTTTTCCAAAGCCAAGGTTGTTATAACTGATATTGTTTGTTATTGCTTGTTTCAGCTATACAGTGCGAATACATGCCTACTTGATTCTAGTATAATTCCAGCAAAAATAATACTTCACATAATTTACTAAACAAAAATAAGTTGTAATTAATATTGATGTTTTGGAGTAGGGACATAAATATCGGCCCTTGTTTGGTGCCTTTCTGCTTCTGTCCTACCGTTCGCAATTTGTGACAGTGTACTTTTTGAATATGAAGCAAACCCTACGAATAACAATTTCATGTAGTGTACTACTTGTACAAATTACCCAGAAAAACATTAAAAAAAATGTTACCTTTAATTCTAACGCAATTTTAATTTGTTATTTCTTTTGAATATTATTTTAAACGTCTACAAGTTAGGCCCAATATTTTTGATAAGAATTTGTGGGTAATGTAACATAGCATTTTGTCCAATGTTACAGATGAAAATAAATTTCAATTTATTTGTCAATTAACCTAGGTATTTACTATTCTATGACCATAGTTACCACGTGCCAGGAAGAATGTGAGTTTTAATCGTCTATGTATTGAACGTATAAGGTATTGTGGTTTTGAAACTTTAATGACTTCTACAGCTTTTATATCTATGCTAGGAATATTTTGTTTTGTATCACGGATTACAACCCGATCTGATCATATTGGCGAACAAACCCGGGGTTAGCTACGAGGAAAGTGTTGAATGGAATGGGTGTTGCGACGTTAAAACAAGAGAAGTAGTTTTGTTTAAGAACGATTGAGAAAATTTTATGAAAAAGAACGTTCCCGTCCATGATGCCGAACAGACGTGTAGTCAAGAAGACCTAAGGATTTCTTCGACGAGACGCTAAATTGTTCATACGCGTCGTCAGAAAGGTCTCACTTTACTTCTACGACTAATACCAGGAGAATTTCATTGGAAATTATAGACGATGTCAACGCCGAAGAAGTACGTTCCAGGGAATTGTAAAGAAGAGCCCGTGGATCAGGCCATTCCATAGTCCACTTCGTGTTCGTTGATGTCCAGGTCTCCGAGGTCTACTGTTAGACGGGTCCACTATTCGATGAACGAGGGGAACGAGAGCTTCATCTGACGACGAAGAGGTCGCGATCGTCTTACGAGCACCAGGAGTACGTGGTCGCCATCCAAGGACGAGAAGGATGTGGTCGAATGAGTATCGAGGGATGATCTAGAGACAACCGTCCAGACCTACTGCAAGATATCCTCGGTAAGACCCACCCAAACTACGCCGTCGTGTCAAGTTCCCGAAAAATTATGTTGATTAGACGGAACAGCATTAAAATTCTTCTTATATCTCAACGGGTGCGATTCACTTCAAATAAACAAAATCTAAGATCGACCTGAGATTGCTAAATTTGAGCTAGCAAAGAGTTTAAGAAGTTTACAAGTTGTTCCGGGAACAAACAGGAAAATGGAAACATCTAGAACACAGAAAACCAAGCAGAACCCGGGTTTGTAAGTTAATTGATGGTCAGGTTCGTACCCGAGTTAATCACCTTGGTCACGGTAGAAACACTTCATTTTGAAATTCCATAGACTATCATAATTTCTGCTTATTTTATTGTCTAGTTGCCTGACTTGTCTGTAGAAGTCATTATTTTTCCTACTGTATTAATTCTGTTTAAATATATTTATTTTGACTTCTACAGGCGTTTGGTTTCCATTTGGTCAGTAGCTCTAGAATTGAGATATTGGTTGGTTTTTCCTATTTTATCTCATCCTTTATTAAAGTGAAAGAAAATGTTTCACAATATTTTTTCTTTACAGTAATAACGCTATGATTTTTTGTAAATTTTAAGAAAAGTTAAATAATTACTTTTAATTTTGTAATTAAACTAGGACGATATGAATAGGATGTATCTGATGAAGTAGAGAACCAGAAATTCTATGCAACATGATTGCCAGGAAAATAGATAAAAGAGGTGAGGTGAGAGAGGCTCTTTAACAATAAGTTCTTTATAGCCGATGTGGGTAAAGTGAGGTGAAAGGACTGCACAGCAACGATGCCCGAGTCGGGATTCAACCCAGAACCCCTCTCACCGTAAACCAGCATCTAATCGATGAGACGAAAGAAAAAATTACTTCGAAAAACGTGTAATAATAAAACTTACTACTATATTAAGTGTCTTGCAGCAGAATCAGAAAAACAAATACCCTTTAAATCAATTTTTGGCTTTTATGAAAGGGATATGAAAACTTTTCACAAACAGAGCGCTAAAATATTTACTTCTGACTTGGTGGAGTTGTTATATTTACACGTATATAATGAGCCATACACAAGCTTACGTACATATCTTAAGGGGGATTGATCCCTGTCAGATCGGTTATACGGTTTTTCTTATAAATCAGGGAATGTAAACATTGTTTTACTTTTTTCACGCTGACACGGCATAGATTATTGTTTCATTCACTTTTTGGAATCCATATGGCATTGTTTCCGTTATTGTTGCGGTCTCTGTAGTCGCTCCCATAAATAAAGCCACTTTTTCTTTTCAGCTGTTTCACGTTGCAAAATAATGAATATATTATGGTTCCAGCAATTACAGATAATCGATTAAGTTTGAATGTATGCCTTGTCGTGACACAAATTTTGATGCACTTACTGTAGCAGAAGTTATCGAGAACAAAAAGATAAATCCAAGGTGGTAGGGATCAATACACCTTAAATCACTCACGGTAACAAGTGAAAACAAGAAATTTAGTACTACTAGATAAGATATGTATTCAGTCAACAGGGCACTTAGTGTAAGACGCGGGCTGGATTACTTATATATTTATTGTACGCGTGACACCAAAATGTTTTGTGTACTATCTAACTTATTGGGTTTGTTTTCGTAACGTGTGTTTTTATGTACTACATACGAACTAACGTTTCTTCATTTTTTTTCAAAGTACAGACATAATTAGGGATTTATTAGGCAAAAAGAAACTTATTCGCCTTTTCTAGCTCCCCCTAATTTCTACAATGCTTGGAATCTTACCCGGATCACTTAGGCAAATTATTATTTTTTTGTAAGTTTCATTTAATTAACATATGTTATAAGACTGTATTATGTTAGTAAATTTGTTTTATTTGTAAGAACTAATCTATTAACTTTACCCAAATCATCACGTAACTAAATTTCGTTCTAGTATAATATTTTCGTACATACCTTAATCCTTGATATCGAGACAACTTCAACAACTTGTTTTCAGAGTGTATAAAATATATTACATATTTATAAGTTATTACATTAGCTCTCTTACGTAAATTTTCACCAACGAAATTTGAGCAATTAAATCTCGATTGGTGGGTATGTTAACTCGATTAAATTAGCGAAGTGATTAAGTACCTTAAATTCGATTTTATATTTAATCTATATTCAATTTTAACCCTCCCCCCAAATTCAACCAGTTACCACAGCAAAGTTTATATCGATTAAATATGAGAATTACAACATGGTGTGGGCGATGCACTGCTTTTTTTAAAGATGATACATATGACGGTGAAGTTACCCCTTTGCGTCGGACGCATTAGATTCGTGAAAGGAATAACTGTTTTGCGGAATAAGCCGATGTTCATTTCATATTGCAGTTTTTCTTTTGTATAATCAATCCGCCCACAGATGTTTGCAAATGATTGAAGATCGCCTCGAGTTTGCTTTTAACAATGTGTCATGCATCACTACTCAACTTGGCTGAAATGACAGTAACAAAATTCCAACCTCCATTATAGGCAGACCACATAAACTATTTAGTCTTGTAAAAACAATAACATGAATGCAGATAAAATAAATAAAAAGTTTATAATAATACATATCATCTTGCATATTGGGCTAAGTTACCACCTGGTGGCAAGTATTTCACCCTCACACCAATAGATTCACTGCACTCCCAATGTAGAATATTATTTCAGAGTAGATCTTATTTATGTTTTCTTTCATTGCTGGTTGTAAGAACATTAAAATAAATCTAATACAATGAACTTATCTTGCTGCGAAAGACTCGGGCTTCGTTGCCGTTTTTATTAAAAAAAGTCACATTACTTGTGCTCGACGTCGGGAGTTATACATCTGCAACACGAGTTTTGAAATCAATATAAATATGACAGCGATGGCCTTCCCCTATACAGGCACAACACAAAATATTCGTACTTGGGAAACTCTGACAACATTTCGGGAGATTGAAGGCAATACGACAGACTCATTGCTCAGCTTTGCAAATCTCAATTAATTTTAATTGCAGTTATGGAGGCGAAAACCCAACCTGAACTTACAAGTTTAACATTTAAGCCAGTTTTGTTAATCTATTTTGCGTAAAAACTAAACTTCTTTGGTGGGTTCGGTCCTAAATTGTCACTTTGCACCTTTTATATAGTGTAACACTACCGTATTATATATTCGCTAGGTTTCACCTGGCATATTTTCTAGTCGTAAGATGTTTATGACATGTGATTTCATCACTAGTTTAAAACGCTTCATATCACGCACCTTAATGTTTTTAGGTGAAAGGCGGACATCTTCTTGCTGAATTTTCTTCCAGAAACTTATTTATGATAATGTTTTCAATTTCATTTATGTAAAAACAAGAACTTATTTAAGTGTAGGTATGTTAATTTTGTTTCTTTGAATTTAAACACAAAATCAGAGTAACTGTAGAATACACTGTCCCTTTAAGTACACAATGCATAATAAGTACGCTTGTATCTATGTATATTAAATTTCAAGAATCATTAGTATGAGAAATTGAAGAGGATATTTTGTTTTTAAAATTATACATTGAAATTCTTTTAATAAACACGATGAAAAAATTTTCTAATACTATTTCTGCACATCCAAAAAACAATTTTTGTATTATTTTCTACACATAAAACTGCATGTTAGTCATGCCATTATTATTCACAACGTTTGTAAAGTACCATAACGATAATAATGCACGTTAAATAAATGTTTAACTCTTTAACCTGTCTAAGAAATTATTGCTGCGAAAACTAATTTTCAGGGAAATTGTAAAAAAAACCATGATTATAATATATATGCTTATGCCACATTCAAGACTTACCATATTATTTGGTAATAATCCCAATAGCAAACACAGTAACATAAATTTGCATGGCATGCACCAAATAGTTATCTTCGATATTTTTCCTGTTATAATTTATTTGATTACCTTGTAGCAAGTAGGCCAAATTAATTATTATAACTTGCGGGTATATATACCCATAACAAATAGTAAAATAATACACAATTCTGTAAACAACGCATAGTTGAAGAGAATCTTTCCTCATAAAGTAATAATTACATTACTTACTATTCATTGATGTTTATAAACAGCTGAGGAAAAAAAGTGGGGGAAAATCCTTTCAACGAAGCAGCAAAATCGGTTGTAAACTCTTATACACGTTGTGGTATTTGTGGAAATATTCCCCCGCTAGTTTTCTGTGGAGCCACCTGTAATTCTGCTTCTACTCGAGTCTATAGCTAATCTATGCTTCATATTAAATGTTAATGATGCATTTTTCCGAGTTACTTAATCATAGACAGGGTAAGTATGTAACTTACTTAGCAGGGTACAGGCCAGGAAGGAGATAATATCATCAATGTTTCGATATAGGCTAAGATATTCTGCCAATTTATGAGGCATATGACCTTCGCTTCTCCTGCTGTATACAATTTCTCTTAGCGTTCAGAGATGTACATGTAATTTAATTTGTCCGGGGAAGAAGTTTTAGGGCCGAAACGTATTTCGATGGTTATCTACTCACCGAACGGCTGTTCTATGGAAGCTGGACGGCAGATACGTCTTTCGGTGGTTGCATGACTGTTCTATGGAAACTGGACGGCAGATACGTCTTTCGGTGGTTGCATGACTGTTCTATGGAAACTGGATGGCAGATACGTCTTTCGGTGGTTGCATGACTGTTCTATGGAAACTGGATGGCAGATACGTCTTTCGGTGGTTGCATGACTGTTCTATGGAAACTGGA
>PNEQ01103237.1:0-42313 GCA_003012365.1 Medauroidea extradentata | reverse complement strand
TAGTTTGAAGTAAACAAAACATTTCACGTGTTTTATTCATTAATATTGGTTTCAAATTTTTCACGTGTTCTTGTTAATTATATAATACATTCCCGTCACTTTGGAGAACCGTAATTTGAACATTCTGTAAATTTTATTTTGAAATAAACTTATATGGGTTAAAAATCGTTTCATCCATAAGTATTACCGTGCGTTGTTGTATTGCTTCGATGGTAGAGAATTGGGATGTTGGAAATCACGTAGAAGAGGTGAGAGGCTGCCAGGTGAATGGGAGTAGACATCCCTTACGTAGGACGACTGTGCATTCGGCCCTTATTTTACCGGATTCTTCCCCCGCCCTTATCTACTCAGTACAGGAGTACCTGGCCTAATTATTATTTTTGTCCGTATTTATATTAGGAAGATCGCAGTTTGAAAAGAAACTATTTATAACTTGTTAATGTAAATTTATAGTTACATATTTTATTATATATGTATTTCTCTTCACTCATTTACATATTCTTTCAAAGTTAAAATAAGCTCAAACAGCGTATCTGCTAACCCGGCGCCCGAGCAGACTGCCTAATTAAACCCGCCAATGTGAGTGTGCCACACAATTTTCATCTTAACCGCTTACACCCTGAATTATTATTTCCATTGTTCTTGCAACATTCGACAGGTAAATGTATTCTGAAAGATTGCTTGGCCCAGGTAAAGGAGAGACTATTCCAAAAACACATGTTACTCCACTGCTATTCATTGGATGTGCATGCGAGGTGTCTATCGATGTCAAAGAATCAAGAATGACTTCAGTAGTATATACATTTGAATTTGACGCTGGAAAAATGACAATGCAACCAATAATAGGAATTGTTGCTATTGACGAAGCTAAGAGTTTCATCATTCCCACGTGGATAAGTTTTCTGTCACACCATGTAGAATTAACTTTTCCTGGATTTATTATTAATTTATACTCGCCCTGCTAATTTTCTCTTCGGAGCACTGCTTCCAGTAAGAGCTCTTAAAATCTACTGACAGAAAATATACTTGTCACTAACCTTATCTACTATTTTCATTCTATTTAAGAATTCACTTCTGTGTCTTTATAACGCACCCAATTTAAACAATCGAATAATATTTTTTATCATACTAAAGTTGTAAGTTTCTGTGCGTGTATTTATTTTATGTGTTTACTTTGTACTTTCCAGTTATTGATACAAAATTTTAAATTACACACTATTTCCAAAAATAATAAAACATATTACAATCATGTAGGGATAAATTATTAATATTAAACACAAATAATTAACGTAACGTTACAAGACAAGGAAAAAGTCTTTATGTATTGTATCTCCACAGTTCTAGATATTTATTGTTGACTGATATGAAATAATCTCATAAACGTGCCTGGAATTCCTGACTGTCAATTGCATTTTATACGATATTCTAGCTTATTAACAAGGAAAAGTTGTTGCTTGCATGCATATTTTTGGTATATTGTCTTCCATTTCCATTACATATAGACAGTATTAACTAGGACGTAAATTAAAATAAATACTTGTAGCAACACATATATTCTTCTAAAATAACTATCGTACCAGTTTTTATTCAATGTACAATTGTGTGTTCTACGAAATACTTGGGTACCTATTAGTTAAAACTTTCAGGAGCTATGTTCTCAGTGCTATAACGACATAAGAATGATTTTAAAAATACATTGTTTGCATGTAAAATGAAATTTTTTTCAGCTATCGTGAAAAGGTTAAATCTTAAATACAGGGTCCCTCGTTAGTACAATAAACCCAATTGTGGCTAAGCATAGAGATACACAGCAATAACTTTAAATGTATCATGACGAATGCAACTGGTAAAACGCCAGATAAATTCGCTACCCTCGAAGTAGTATACAATCGTTTGCGATTACCAACGAAATACTACTCAAGTGTATCGACCAATTCCTGAATTTATACTGTGTATATTTTTTGTGTATCACATATACCAATTTTTTCTTATAAGTCTTTTTTATGTTTTAGCGCTGAATTTGTCACGCATTCACTTAGTGTTTATTTAAACCGTTGTTAGGTAATTATGTTTGGGAAGTTCACAAAACGTACGTGGTGCAAAACCATCCGCCACACGCAAATTTGCAGTACGATGCTTGGCAAGCGAAAGGTGCGTAGCTAATCCACTACACGTTTGAAATGTGGAGGGGAGGAAAGGGGGTACTTAGACTCTATGGAATAAAATGTTTGAAATCACATTTGGACGACGACGTCCTCGAGCTGACGTAAGGGGCTCATTTGTCCCGGAGGCATCCTATCTGTACAGCCCACTAATCCGACACACAAAGCCATCACTTCATTTAGTTTATGCAAGAGCAATGTATCTGAAAGTCCTCTCATGGGCATAGACTGGACCCCTCAGGCTATCCCTCCCCCATTGCCATCAGTGTGAAACCCTAGCCACGGTGAGCGCCACTTTGCAGCAAAGGTGTCGGCATGGAAAATCTCTTTTACTTTGAAGTGTGACGTATTAAAGGCAGCACAAGTTGCTGAGGGGGGACGGACTGTTGTGGGGTTAGCTGTGGGCTAGTCCCCCTGAGAGAGAGAGCGCGGGTGTCCCCGTTGTGATCAGATCTTGTTCATAGTTAAAAGCAATTGAGATGAAGATGGGGGCGCGAGTTGCATTAAAAGAGAATACGTGCGAGAGAGGGAACTAGCGAGGGAGAATTCCGTGCCTCGGGGGCCCTCACGTCCATTCGATGTTCGGTCTGGCGTGATAAATGTCATTTTCTCGCATAGTGTTCGCACTTCGCCTTACCTTCGTGATCAAAATCAGTTAACTTACCGCGCGCTCATAAAATTCTACGTATCATAAATTAATATGTTTTTTTTTTAATATTTACTTAAGGTTAATTATTTGATATAAATGTGCTCGTTGGACAAGGAAGCACCTAGATTGTATAATTATTTGATTTATATGATATCAGTAGATTCCTAACACACAGAGTAAGTAAAATAACTGAGATTTATTTACAATATATTTTAATATATTTCTGCCAAAACATTAATTGGGCATCAAGAACCTGTAATAGTTTTTATGCTACAAGTTATTTTTAGCTGTGTATACTCTATATTGGAGTATACTGCAAACCAAAATTAAATCTGTATATTTTTACTGTCTTTATTTTTTCTCAAATTGTGAAATAAAAATGCGGTGTTTAAAAATTCTAAATGATTTTTTTAACACGGCATAGCAGCGGAAAGTATTTTCTTATTCTATTTTCCTTTTTTTAAGTATTGGTTGCTTGTAGTTTTGCTGATGGTTATTTTAACATGCATTTTAAAAGCGTACAATGCTTTTATGAAATTATGTTTTAGTTTTGAACAGTTTACAGACTAGTGCCCCTCTTTTAAGTTAAAGAATGAACACCTGTAATATCTAAACATAAATTCAGCAAGAAAGGAGACTGTCCGCAGTTATCGCCTCAAATAAACAAACTTCAAACAAAAACAATTAAAAACGCAACCTACAACCCTTTTTAAGAAAGCACTGTGTAAAGGCGTAAAATCTTTATATTTATTATTACATATATACTTTACGTACTAAATGTAGTATAATTTTAAAAAACTTAATGTTTTCGTGCATTTCAATTTAAACTTACTGAATCCTGCTAAAATAAAAACGACAACAGTCACTGAAAAATATCTGATTTTGGTAAAATAACAAATGAGTTGCTCATTTTCAAAATTTCTCATGTCCATTTCCTAAAATTTTTGAGAAAGTATGACAAACAAAAATACATGTCATAACCACACAAATCCCTTTGGAAGTATACTTGTTACATTCGGGTTGCTACCGGTTACAGTCTGTAACAAGAAAATTGTGACAACATCACCAATTTTCATATTATTCACAAATATTATTTGGACAAGGAACAATTTGGAACTAAAATGTGGACAATGGACATTTTGAAAACAATACAAAAGGACAAGACCCAATTTGTTTCCAAACACATTATTTTAATGAGTTTTTCACTAAACTAAAAGGCAATTACTATCATAAGCAAACCAACATAAATTAAGTGTTGTACTGAAATAAGTTTGTCATTTAAATCATACAAATATTCGAGCACAATAATTACTTACATGTAAAAATTAACAATCAATTCTTGATAAATATTTCAAAATTCAAATCACAGCATCTGTAGATAGCATGTTTTACCAAACCCCAATTTTAATTTTAAAATAGAAGATAACATGTTCAGAAATTTTCTTGCAATTAATTCTTGTTTCGATCTGAATATAGGTATTGAGGTTTTAATTTTGAACATTTATTCAAAACATGCCATAAGAACATAAAAAGAGTACATGTCTGAATAATGAAGACTGCTCTTAATTATTGTCAAAGTACATCAGCATCCTGCATCAGACCCCTTCAAGGATTGTCCTCCTATGCACCACCAAAGGGAAGTCCCAAAAGCTATTTCAAGTCAGCAGTTTTTTTGCTGCTCACAGGTAAATATGGCCGCGAATGGTCTACATTTGGTTTCATTACCTTTTTTGACGTTCCTGTGTCTGTTCTATACCATGGTTCTCCTCTGATCAGTATGCGTGCAGATGGAGTCAACCCTCGAAAGATGATGAGTCTATTCGCTATAGCAAATTTAAAATGTCACTGCTCCGGTTTCTTCAGGCTTTGTTGTGATACAAGCTTCCAATAGTACGGAGTCTAGTCAGTTCATATCTTGAAAACTGTTTCATGATTACGAAATATTTCCCAATGTGTTTCAGGCTTGATAAGGGTGTCCAAATCACTCAGTTCACGTTCTATTCGTCCAAAGACCTGATCTGGTGGTATGTAGGAGTGCCCCGGTACAGGAAAAATTAAGTGCACTTCATGCACATGCTACGGCTCACAATTTTCAAGCCAATATATGAGCGTGCATAACATGGCAGAGTTATTATTCTGTCCCACACAACCATCTACAAACCGTGGAGGACCCTTCAAAGTTCGTGCTATTTAGCCTGTGATACACGGTGACGATCCCTTGGCTCCATCGGCTTCTATCCATGTAAAAATGTGTACTCTGTCTTTCGGCTGCATATATACATAAAGCATCGGCTTCTATCCATGTAAAAATGTGTGCTCTGTCTTTCGGCTGCTTATATACATAAAGCTGCCTGCTGAAGTAAGCAGACTGATCAGGTGCCTTGGGCAGTGCCTGATTTGTTGACAGTCAAACAAAATTGTCACCTCTCTACTGCTCACATCTCATAGTAGTGAATAAAAGGCTTCAATTCTTTTTTTTTGTGCAGTTAATACTCTACAAGACTAGACTTGTATCAAGATTTTATTTGTAATTCATAAGGAATACAATATGTTGAGCATTTATCAACTGCAGGTGAGCCGAAACTGATATTGTATTCATTTACGAATACGTCGTAGAAATAAGCATATGACATTTTCAATGATTTGATTCTGCTGTAGTGTAGTCATTGTAGTGCTGTCATTGTAAGCTGCGCAGAGTTTTGCAATTGAAATATAGCTGGACAAATACTGTCTCACTTTACTTGATGCACGACAGCTATGCTTCTCTAAAGGGACGAGGCTTTAAATGAAAGACTTGACTGCGCTTCTTTTCTCGGCAAAATGGTGTGATTCATTGTCCCCCCCCCTCCGTCCTGTTCTATGAGGGCTGCAGTCCAGTCTTAAAATGCCTGCTGCACACCCGCTGGTTTCTCTTCTCGCTTATTCCTAGAATAGAGCATCAGTATTTCTTGTATACATGGACGAGTTCTGTACGTTCCTGACTAATCACAGGAATTAGGAAACGGTTTGTTGTTTCTCTAACCTGCTTTCGTTCCCCTC
The DNA here is from genome assembly GCA_003012365.1 of Medauroidea extradentata. Lineage (NCBI taxonomy): Eukaryota > Metazoa > Arthropoda > Insecta > Phasmatodea > Phasmatidae > Medauroidea > Medauroidea extradentata. Next base: position 36,463 of record PNEQ01103237.1, on the reverse strand, counting down.
AAGGTATTGCACGTTTGGGGGATTCGCTTTGGGTGTACTTGAGGATTACACTGTCTTGCATTTGTTTGTCTTTTTCAGAGTAGAAGGACTGATGGAACTTACGTAGATCTTGGATAGTGAGCTCACTACACTTAAGTAATCCTGTAATATCCTTACACTGGGAAAGTTGTGGTAATTTATAAGGAGAATAACACTTCTTTTTTGCCACTGTTCGTTTCCAAGAATGCGACATTCTATTCCTTTTACGACCAGCACCTTTAAGACATAGCATAATTTTTGATGCTCCGGCAGAACTGTCGTTGTTCACCTTCTGTTATCAAGTCCACTGTTTCTCGAAAAACGTAGCAGAGAATCAAATCATTGTTTGACTACATGCAATAAAAATTACACTCTAAAAATAGTTTGTAAATTTACCAGACGTGCGTATATGAACACTAATAAAGTAGGTATGGTATAATAGTTTCCCAGACATCCATGGTAGCACTCCTAAATCTTTTTATGAAACAGTCAAATGTATACTGAAGTTTCCAGACTTGTAACAAATGTAAAAGTTTGCATATTTACAAGACGGAAGTATTGTAACTGTCCCATACTGCGTCTGGGATAATAACTTCCTATACATTTTTGGAAATTTATTTACAGTGTAGGAAACTGTCACTGCATTTGATTATTTCTACTTGCAAGCAAAAGTTTCCAAAAGACATTGTCTTACAACAAATGCATGTGTTGTAATATACATTTAGTTAACTATAAATATGCCACAAATGAAATTCAGATTCAGAGAAGCACACACACGTAACCTTCCGTTGAAACATAAATAAATATTATTGTTGGTGCAAATCAGTATTGTATGCTTTTGTAAGTCATAGGCGACATGAGACATTTTGATTCCTAACGTGCATGGTTTCTTTGGTCGCCATATTGCTTTGGACAAGAGTCTGTCTGACTCTAATAGTCACATTAAACCCGAGATTTTGCTGGTTTATAGGACGTTTTGAAGTTAAATGAGGACCTTCTTCCATATTCCTATACTTGAAGAAAGCAATGTGACACAAAACTTGTTTTTGTGAATGGTGTACATGAGACGATTTGAAAATGAGCCACTGAAATGCTCCTTTAAAATTTTCATAGTTGAAAAAATTGTAAGTTGCCATATCTTTTGTGGGTAATCTCGCCTAATGAATCGTAATATTTTATTGCATATTGCTGTTGTGTAGCGTAGTCTTGAAAGTAGTTTTGTGTTCATCTAACCACGGTGACATAGATATGATGTCCTAAATTTTTCACTTGTTCTTTGTTCTTTCGTTGCAAATTTGTGTCACTGTTTCATGTATCCTCAAAGTTTAATTTTTTGTACTTTATTTCCGCGGAGTCTGAAACTAGATGTAGCAAGAATTTTTCTGAGTGTCTGTGATCAGCGATTTCGAAAGATACGCCGAGGATACTGCACATGCCCGGTTTGAAAAACCTTAGGTTTTTTAATGGTCAGCAGCTTGAGACTCGGTCGCGCATCGGTAGAGACATGCGAAATTCGCGTTATTTTCTGACAGCTGACTAGACTCCAAGTAACTATAGGCTCGTTCGACGTCTCCCGCTGGCCGATATACTGTCGGGACTTGTCGCGGAGAATGCTTAAACGGTAGAGAGGCCAATCTATGAAAAGACGTAACACACGTAAATTACAACACATATAAGTTCGTGACCAATTGATTCGCAGATTATGCTCTGTTGTGTATACGCAAGTGAAGTTTAGTATGCAACCAATTGATAACGCGAATTTTGCATGTCTCTACGAATGGGTAGCGCGTGGGTACTGAGAGAGTCGCTACACACACACACACATACACACACACATGTCAGTCATCACGCGTCGACTTGGAGGGGGGAGCCGTGGCAGTATCTCCAAAAGGTTGCATGGAATTGTTAGTGTCAATAGAGTGTAGTCGTTAGGTTGAAAAATATCGTCAATATCAGCAGTGCTTGCATTTAAATTGAGAATTGACTTTCTAGTTTATCATGTCCACATTCTAAAAAAACGTAACTGTTCTAGTATACCATATTTTGCGTAGTTTGAATTTAATATAATTCTTGCAAAGATTTTATTCGCCATCTCCTAGTAATTGTTGCCTACGCATTTACGAGTGGAATAATGACAAAATGATTGTGTTAGAGATATTCTTCTATGACTGATAATTCAGTCATATAAAGAGATTCATATCTGGGTTCACGTCCAGGTTTTCAACTACACTCGCCGTAAGTCGTAGACGCTCTGTTGTGAAACAGTTAAGTGAAAGTGTGTGAAGATTGCTTCTGATACATTTATTGTTAACTTTTGAGAGACTTACTGACCAGTCAGTCTAAAAATTTTAAATTATATAATTAGTTTAGTTTTAAAAACCACGCTTTCGGATAGTAACAATGTTCTTAGAAATCGTCTCCTCTGTTCTCTCTCTCTCTCTCTCTTTCTCTGTTCGTATATATCCTACAGATGTGTGTGTAAATTAGCTCCTAGCACATATTTTCTTGAAAGTTTTAAGTGTGTTCTTACTCATGGAATCTGAGGGTATATAGTTCTACAGCTGCGTATGAATTATTATTCAGATAAATTTTCAACTTCATCTCAACAGTTTTTTTTATTATAAAACAAAGTTTTACAAAGGGACGAATGCTTGCCAAATCTCAGTACAAATTATCAATCGTGCTCAGAGATCTTTTTGTTTTCGAACATAATTTTGGAAATTGACTATTTGCAATCACACATAATTTTATTTTATTTTGGAAGCACTTAATGAGTAGGGGAAGTATTTTTGCTAAAGGCGTTGGTCCCGTAAATATTAATTTCTTCATATTTGTGCCTAACAGTATCAAATTTATACATCTGGTAACATGTAATTTTCCCAAATAAAAAAAAAGTTAGGTCCAATAGATGCTTCACTATCGTTCAACAAAGTTACAAAATTGCCACTGAGGTGCAGCTAAATTTAAAACTTATGAAATTAAAATATAGGAACTAAAAGCCAACGTATTAATACATTCCATGATGTGTTTGACAAATGCAACCTCTGTAAATTAGATAACAGCCACAAAATAAATTTATGTAAAAGTTGACTCATTTCCATCCATTGTTATATACAAAATTTTATGTCTTTTTAATCCCAAAGGTGTCTTAAAGCTGCTCATATAATTTAGTATCAATAATGATAAATATCTTGTTTCTGCAAGTCAGCTACTTTTTTTAATTTTGGCTACACGTTTAACGACCATTTTGTGACTTTGATGCATGATTATGCATAAACTATTGGGCTTAATTTTCTACTTTTAAAGGGGATGGGAAGATATGTTATCTGATGTGTATAAGTTGAACATTTTTTACACAAATATAAAATAATGAGATTTTACGAGACCAGCGCCCTTGTGCATGCTTTGAACTTGTTACAACGATAACTTTTGAGGCCAAAACAATCTTACAATTTAAGTGAATGTCAGTTTCAGGTTATTACTAAAATAAAAATAATGTGGCAAATGAAATATAAAACCAGTACCGTCGAAGAAGTGCAATACATAGACAATAATATGAATAAAATAAAATATATACGCATTATTATGATGATTGGTTTGTAGGATGACTGTTATCGTACAGAAACGCTTGCACTGTTCGCAATGAATACGTAGAGGTCCTGTAAGGATTGCAAGGAAATTATTGCATAGAGACAATTACCGTTAAGAATGACAGAGGTAGAAAGTGCAGTCACAGATAGCGGCATTTTCAATCACTAGGGTGGTGCTAGAGTTGTAACTCGACCAGAAACTATCGCTTGTCGAGTTTTCTACGTACTGTCTCAATGCTGTCAGTGTGTTTAAGCTAGATATTCAGTTTTCCTAGTGGCAAATACAATCATTTTAATTATTGGCAGAAGCGGCCAACGTTCGCTAGTATGATGGTCTACTTTTGCTGGAATTGTTGTTCATCAGGTTATGTCAGTAAACACGTTTGTAGCTATACTGAAATTTTTTAATTAATTTAAAAAGACTGACATATTTCAGTATACGGTCCACAAGCAGACTTAGCAAATAAAACCACAAGCATCTGAGCGTAATACGAATGCTTGTGGTACACTTGTGGTTAATGTGTGAGTGATTTCATTATGCATCATATATGCCACGTGTGGCCACGGGTGCATTTCGAATGTTTACTGCCTGTGGACTGCTTACCATGATCAGACTTGCACAAGTGAGCCAGTTGATGTTTGCTATTTGTGTTATATCTGGTGTAGCTCTAAGGTGACCGCCTGCCCAGGCCGCCGAGCTGCTTGTAGAGCTTCGGACGTTACAAGATTATTTGAAAACTGCTCAACCTGTGTCACGTATATCTGCTTAGGAATATCGTTCAGAGTAAGGTACACGAGTACATGTCCATTTTAGGTCCTTATTGTAACTCTGACATTTCTTATCACGCAGTCGAAAATGACAGAAATGGGCATTTTTGTGGTTCCTATTGAATATGAAAATCTTGTTGCGGAATATTAGATGCAGGCGTAGACAGTAAAATTCTCTGTTTAACACTACGTCATATAAAAGTAAGGTCTTCACTGAATGTCTTATATTGGCGAGCTGTCGGCGAATGAACTGCACACCAGCTCAACGACTTGGAGGCAAATGTGATGAGGTTGCTCTCTCGTCCATACCGCTTTCAGACATATTGGCCTCGAGCGCACAAAATATATTCATACAGGTGGCCATTTTAATGATTTTCGTCAAAGTCGTACGCAAATATCTTTCGCCTGAATCACCGAACACCAATTATGCCTGCATTTATCGGATACATTTTTTATAGTCAAGCTTTATGCAAGCACAATCTTGAATATTAACGCCTCGAAATAAGGAGATCTGCCATTTTCCTTGCCGGTCCTAACAATTTCGCACGTTGTTATTTTGTACGTTCTGAAGGACAACTGCGCAGAGCATCATCTTGAAAAACTTCAAAACTAAAGCTTACAATTTGACTTCAGAGGTTGTACACGCATTGGTGTCTGCGGTAAAGACATCTGTGCCTACTATACACACTGTCCACATAATCGTTTACGTTCAGAAATTGTTTTATTTATTTTCACATTACGTGTTCTTCAAATCAGTCTAACTTCCTGCATATTGTATTATTGAAATTATGTTACGTGGTATGGCCTAGGTGTTTACAGATGAGTCACAGACGCTCAGTAATAGCACAGCACATAGTCAACACTAGCCCATATTCAAGAACGGACTCACCAGTAACGAAAGAGAAGCGTCAGAAATAAATGCATTACATCGAAGCCTGGCAAACAATCATGTTTTCTCGCGACATAACACCATCCCTACACATTGACCTCATATTGGTAATATTCCTCCGGCCGAACATTATTTGGCCCTAAATTAATTTGTCACCTCCTTGTAAGCGCCTAGGCAATAATACAGAACCAGCTACACGCATGCCTAGTCGTGTGTTATTAGTAGAGCCAGTGATTTTTTGTTAAAATAATTTTGCAACAACTAGTTTCAATACCTTATGTTCACACCTGCAACTCTGGTTCGCGGTTATTGGCAGGATATAATAGGGCAAAGGCGTGGCTCATTTGACTGCACCTACCAGAACAATGTTACCGTGACACCAAAAGTCTGTGATTTGCGGGTATAACCCCAGACGCTGAGAGTTTAAAAACAGCCAATCACTGGCAATGAAGCAGAGGAGCAGATGTTCACACAAGGCATTGAAACAAATTGTTGCAGAATTCTTTTCACCAAAAATCACTGGCTCTAATTATCTGTCTGTTAGCTAGCAGCCAACGCGCAGTTTCTATCTGCTTTAGTATACATATGTCCTCGGAGATTAGGTTAAAGAACCCTCGAATTTTTCCGGGCCGTATTGACAAGCTGTGATAAATACTATAATTTTTTGCACGCTATATCGCCTTTGATTGTTTGGAAACAATACAGTTAACAGTTATATTCAATTCAATTATGTACTGAAATCGATACACGGTTCAGCCATTCTGATTATGGTTTACAACAGTTTTTCGAAATAACTCCATGCAAATCTTAGGATTGACCATGACTAGGAAAGGTGGAAAATCGCGAGAATGTTTTCTGCCAGCGTATTCTGCAAGTCAGTGTAGCGTCCTGCGTCATGTATTGTTGGCCGGCGGTTATGTAGCACATTCTAGTTGCTTACAGACGAATCACTGACGTCCAGTCGAAGCGTACAAGAATTAACATTGTTCCAGTCAAATAGCGAGTCGCCAGTAACGAAATAAAAGCGTTGGAAATGAATATATTACATTGAAGTTAACAAACAGTCAACTTTATACGCGATAAAAATCTTCTCTAACCGTGACCACTTCACTCCCTTTTCTCTAATTCACTGAGCCACTAAATCTATCTCTAATCACTCGTCGCTGACGAGTTCAGCTCTACTGCTACTACCTACCTTCTTCTCCTACTGTACTTTGAAAAGATATGTACTTTAAATAAATTTGTTGCGCCTCTGACTTAAAAATAATTTTAATATGATTTGCACCATCCGCACCTACAAATTCTCTTGCTTTTACAAACATTGACTGGATTTATTTGCTTGGACATACTCCATTGCGAAATAAATCAATGTGAAAAGAAAACTAAAAATTAAAACAAGAAAACATTAATGAGTTATCAGTCATCAGGATACATACACAACATCAAATTCCAAAACTGGAATCGGGTCGGACAAAAAAAGAAATAACAAAAATATAAAAAAAGACACCTAAGTTGGCATGTGACACAACGATGAGACGAAACAAAAACGCAAACAGAAATACAGCAAACGACACAACTATGAGACGAAACAAAACACAAAGATGTCGGACACAAACAGAAAAAACAACACACGACACAAACGACGAGACGAAACAAAACACAGTAGTTTTCCAAACAATCAGTATTAACGACGTTTCGGGAACTGGAATCTGTTCCCGTCATCAGGTAGACACACAGGGTTCTTGCAAAGTTCTTTCAAAGACCGTTTACGGACCTTATTACGAACAACACTAGCATAATGTTTTACAAATTTTACTACTTATATACATTAGACATATAGGCCTATCTTAAGACAGTCCTTGCCTGTGGCATAGTTTTGATAGTATTTGTTTAAATATATGAGTTTGATTACAAGCTAGATTTTACATTTTAAATATAATAATGCCTACCTTTGCGTAAAAATTTGACACCTCAGAGATTCCTACAAACAAATTATTGTGAAAAAATCTTCGAATTGCTATTGTCGTAAAATGGCAGACACTGCTAGTTTTCCTATGAATGAAACGTAATAATTAATAAAAGAAATATCTTCCATGCATTTCCATCAACGCGAGTGAAATGTTTGATAACTTAATATATTTCAGACTATTTAGGGACTTTTAATTATTAAATAATTAATTTTATCTTATCAAGGAGATTATACTTCTTCAGAGTGTAGCAATTTTGACGTCCTAGAAGTACTGCAGAAATATACAAACACACTCTAAAAAATAGTTGGTAAATTTACCAGACGTGTGTTTAGGAGCGCTAAGAAAGTCGGTATGGTAGAATTGTTTCCCAGACATCCATGGTAGAACTCCTAAACCTTTTTATAAAACAGTCAAATGTATACTGAAGATACCAGACTTGTATTGTAACAACTGTAAAAGTTTGCATATTTACAAGACGAAGTATGATAACTGTACCATACTGCGTCTGGGATAATAACTTCCTAAACATTCAAGGAAGTTTTTTTACAGTGCACTTTATAAATGAATTTATACTTAAAATGCAAAAATGTTTATGATACAAAAATGCCTTTCAAGAAAAAAATTCAAATTCAAATTATTTTGATTCGTACACAAAATAAAAAATAATAATGTAGCGGTAATTACATTGCGGTAAAATATGACACTTTCAATTTCAAGGTTTTATCAGCGAAGTTAGCGGTTTTACCAAATGCCAATTTCTTACATACAAGCGTATTGGAATAAGTTTTGTCCTGCATTCAAATAGTTGAACACTTTACGTTGTTACGACTTGTAGCAATGTTATAATTACCTTGTACATGGCAGAGTATCAATTTATCTTTCAATTAACTCAACTGCGGTGCTAACATTACAAAACATATTTTCAAAGCTGTAGCATCTACGTTATAAAAAAAATTACAAATTAATTCCTTAAACGTCGTCCTCCTTAACACACAGTTGTATGCATGAAAGTGTTTGTCTGAAAACAAATGTATGCAAGCAAGTTTACACTGACAGAAGATTGAAGTCAGATGCATGTTGCAAACACCTGTAACGCGTCCGCGTTTATTGTAGACATGGAAGTTCGCGGTAATATTTAATAACAGAGAAGAATAGATCAATCTGTACAACCTCGAACATTATCTGTGATATCATTGGTAGAGACCTGAAAATTTTGCGTTTTCTTTTAGGAGCAAGCTAGAATTCCAGCAAGTATAGGTCTTCATCACGTTCACAATTGGCCGTTGACTTACACGACACTTCTTGGAAGTAGCTGAGTAAACAATGAAACTGTAACTGAATAAAGGCCCATTTCACTGTGTCAGTAAGCAGCTAATAAACAGCTGCTGTCTGTACGATTTCACGTATATTCTTAGAGGCTATAGTTAGGGCCCGGTAGTTTTCGCGAAAAGATTTTTGCCCCACTTTGTTTCCGTGCCTTACGTGCACACCTGCAGCTCAACTTCATGATTATTGGCAGAGTGTTTTTCTGCAGAGTCGTTATTCATTTGACTGTGCCCATCAGAACACGGATAACTACCACACATCACGTCTGTGATTTGCGGGTTTAACCTTCACACGCTGGGTGTTGCAGCATCCATCGCTGACCACAAAGCAGAGATGCAGGTGCGCACGTAAGGCACTGAAACAAAGTGCTGCAAAATTATTTTCGCGAAAATTACCGGGCTCTAGCTATAGCTTACAAGTCTGTGAACCCGCGAATTTTTCCGGTTTCTAATCATTTGTCATCGGTGATTTCGTTTACGTATTTGACTGTTTTATTGGCTATATTCTACCGTAGATGTTACAATATTCCATAAGGGTTCCCCGCTGCAAGTCATGAAACTGTATGAATATTGAAAAAAATCAAGCAAGCAACAGCTTACCGTCTAAACTACAGTAAGAAAATAACGTGAAATTGGCAAGTTTCGACTTCAGATTTACATGACGGACCCTGTCAGTGTCACTTTAATTCGCATCGCGAATTTATCTACTGTATTCAATTAAATACGATGTGTAAGCGTGAATTCTTTTACGATGGGTAAATACTTTCAGGATACTGATGTACATGCTGACTTGGATGGAATAATTTTGTGGTATTCTTTGAAGTACTCTTACAATCGGTGGAGCATAGTACTAGCAGAAGGGACACTAAAATCTACGCAGTAATTATTTATTGATAGAGACATGCGAAATTCGCGTTATTTTCTGACAGTTGACTAGACTCCAAGTAACTATAGGCTCGTTCGACGTCTCCCGCTGGCCGATATTCTGTCGGGACTTGTCGCGGAGAATGCTTAAACGGTAGAGAGGCCAATCTATGAAAAGACGTAACACACGTAAATTACAACACATATAAGTTTGTGACCAATTGATTCGCAGATTGTGCTCTGTTGTGTATACGCAAGTGAAGTTTAGTATGCAACCAATTGATAACGCGAATTTTGCATGTCTCTATTTATTGACTAATACTTGTATACAATCAAGATTCATTTATTTAAATTCAATATTGGGGGTCACGTTGGTTGAGACGTTTCTATCGCCTCTCACCACGTCGAACCGGGTTCGATTTCCGGCGGGGTCGGCCTCCGGATTTTCGCATGTGGGAAACGTGCTGGACAATATCGCTGTTCGGTATGCTTTCTCAGGTAACACACATTTCCCCGCTCCTTCATTCCGGCGCTGATCCATACTCAATTCACATCACGTCACCCCTCATCGGCGTTAAAGACCTTGACTGAAACGCTGCCTAAAATATCTAAACTTCACATTCAGTATTTCGTGGCATGTAATCACTGGTATTGTACCAATCGTGTGTAAAGTTGTTACTTCGTCACGTCAAAAGTACATTAGTCCTGAGATTAGAACATTACACATAATATGTTTAAACGCAATCAAAAAACTTAGTCTCCCAAAAAGTTTCCATGGATAACAGAGTATACCGGGCAATACAGACGTTTGAAACGTGTAACTTTCGTGCAAATGTTGCTTATTGAAGCCACATATTGGAATCATGTTACTGTTTTTAGTATTTACAAGCCATGGAATACACTTATGCTTACAATTAAAAATACTGCTACTGTTTAGTAGACCATAAAGATAATTAACTGAAAATGAGTCAGAAGAATTTAATGACATTTATTTCATAAACAGCCCAGACAAAAATATATGACTCCTAAAGAAAAAAAAAACAGTCGTAATTTTAGTGACTGAAAACCACTTGTCAACTAAATGAAAAATATACAAACATTAAATTGTAAATTGTGTTTGCCACATACAAAAATGTGGCTATAAAAATAATTCTAATTTTAGCTTGTGAAAAGAACCGCTATTTGCATACGTAATTTTTCACCAGTTATACTTGGAATAAGTAAAATAACTATATTTTTATATTTAAGAGAGCGATATTTTTATTTCTGTTCAGATGACTAGATCGGTGAAAAGCAACACAATTTATATCTTATTATTGCATAAGTATTTTTCTTTTCGCTATGATTGTTGCAAAAACACTCATCATTCAGGGCAGTAGTACTAGGTCTATACAAGATACATATTAGGTGTGCAATGTTTTATTTCAGTTTGTCTTTAAAACATGTTAATGAAGCACATATGTGTTTGAAAAGTAGGATAAAGTATAAGATAACAGCCCACCTTTTTTTCGGGTCACATGCTGTAGCAGTGTTACGCCGCAGGAAATAAGCAATTGACGTTAGTGAAGTCCCCAGTTATAGGCGGTTCGGGATGAAGTAAGCACTCAAAAAGCCCTGCTAAAGTTCTATTTTCAGCCAATTCGTATCTTTCCGCACATAACGGCTGACTATGGGAAAAGTCTAACCTCTCTGGGCACGTCACTTGATGTTTGCGCGTGTTAGATAAATTATGCAGTCGGTAGAAACATAAATTGTTTGGTAAAAAAGAAGTACATTAATTATATCAAATACAATTATGTCAATTTTGGTTGATTTTGTGTCAGTACTGTTGTATTTAAATAGGAAAATATGTGGAACTATATTGCGTAATTTCGCAGCCAACCATACAAACACTAAGGCAACAATTGTTATATGCAGTAACGCCTAGTGTTATTTTTCAAATGTAAAATTTTTAGTGCTCATTTTATCCCGAACGACCTATAGTAACATGGTATCTCATACAAGTAGTCAGTTTGGCTTGAAGCAACTAAATGCACGGTCTGTATGGCCAGACTTCACCACGTAAATATATCTTCCCAAGGTCAGTGGCAACGAACACTAAGTCACGCGTCTCTGCCAACGTACGGCAGGCGGGAAACACACTCACGCATACATTTGTCTACCGACTGTTCGCATCCTGCTTCCAGAGATGGCCAGCATACAGTTTGCATGCACTTTGCAAACATATATATTTCTGCATGTTGCCAGATATATCTTATGCGTGTGTGTACGAAAGCCTTTAATAGGTACTAATGTTTACAATGTTTACTGAAACATATTTCAGATCCATATTTTTTATTAAGGACGGGCTCCCTTAAATCACATTTCAGGCAGTTCTGTAAAACTGATTTCATCCTATTTTATGTTAAGATATTAACTGTCGTAGTTCATATCATAAGTAGGTAACGAAATAAAGCACAATCCATCGATAGTGTGTGTGTTTATATATGTATATATATATATATATATATATATATATATATATATATATATACATATATATATAATATGTGTGTATGTATATATAAGTTTTAGAAAAAACAAAATACAGCTGAAATTACTTGATTGAGAGTCTCTGATACATTGTTTTACATCCTCCTGAAATTTCCGCAGGATTTAGTTTTTTTTCTGAAATTTGTGCAACTAATCACATCAAAATACGAGTACATCTTTGGAGCACGCTCGATGAATGAAAATGCAATGAAGTGTACTTTATTTTACCGTAGCTGTGTAAAGATTTAGCTATTAGTGATACAGTCTGCTTCAAAAGTTGCTTGTAATGTTCTTAAAAATCTATCGCACTTATTAAAATACTATGATAGGTTAATTCGTGTGGAATGATCTTTCTCTATTAGAAAACTTGTTCCTCTTCATGTCTGCTCTTAGAGTTTGAGCAGTACACTTAATGTATTAATACTTTTGTTACATTTATAACACCGTCAAGCCCAGTTCAAGTGATGAAATAAAAAGTGTACATATAGGATCTACATGTTGTTAAAATAGAGAATAACATATATTCAGAACTACGTCGTAGTTTTCTGGATTGAAACCGTACGTGGATGTTACTTTTAACGCGTTGGGTGACTTGAGGCATTACAAAAATAAAAGTTTCTTCCGCATGGCTGCTCCGAGTAAAGACATTAATATTCGCTAAAATCCAAACAATAAGCGACTACATGAAATTTAATTAATATTTACTCACAGTTCACACACATGGAAAATATATACTGTTGCAAAGTGTCCCAAATTCACACCATGTGTCTATAGTCACCCGCTCTTACTAACGTATGGCTGCCAACATACCAACAGCTAAACAATTAATACTATGGTACTCGAAGGATTTCTGCTCTAAGTAAAATTGAAAATAACGTAAGTAGAGAGTCTTAAATGAAAGCACTCACGATGACGTTCAGCACGAAAAGGCATGTTTGTTAACAGAAACTAGCAAATATGACTTTTATAATAGCTGAGTATAGATTCCTTTTCAACTCTGGTTGACGTATTTATCCTACGATCAGTAATGCTTGTAAACTATGAAGTTTAAGCAGTTTGATTCGTGCCGTTCAAAACTTCTCTAGCTTGTAAATATGTGTCATTAAGGGAAACGATATATAATAAAACACAAACTCAATGGCGGAAATTAAGTTTGTAATATTAATGAAAATAAATATTAAATTATATAGATGGTTTCATTTTAGCTATAAGAATTTTATTTCAAAACATTTGTGAGTTTAACAATCAGAATGCGAATAGTCTGCAATAACTCATCAAGATTGTCGTCATAGACTTGAAGAGGAAGAACACAAAAACCTCCAGTTGACTCAGAAACAAAGCAAGTGTTAAAATTCTAAGTTAGGGCAACAAAAAACTGAAAGTATTCTGATAACCACGCACAGCTTTGTTTTGTGTGTAAATATCTCCGGCATCGACTGGTGGTGCCCTAAATACAAAACATTGTTCAATAGAGACGTATGTGATTGAATGTTTCTGAGTGTGTATTTCCGAAGAAACGTCAATACAGCTCGAACCCGACGGCCTATCCTCGTAACTTTTACTTAAATAGGACACACATAAAATGCATATTAGCCAATTTCAGGATTTTTCGAAATTCAGCCTTTAAGGAGGTGAAAAGACCATAAATGTGTTTCCGATTAACCATTGATATCTATCGAATCCTTCGTGATACAGATTTGGTATTCACTTCAAAATGTTACTTACGTAAACACCCAAAAAGGACTTTTAGAATTTTTTGAATTTTGACCCCCAAGCAGTAAAAAGGCCAAAATGTGTTTTTTATGAATAACACAATTATTATTAAAAATATTATTACGAAATACAACTGACTACCGTCATGATTTTTACTTCAATAAGTTACGTATACAAATGTCTACGACAGGACTCCAAGACATCTCAAAATTATTTAATTAATGGAGTGAAAATACGTGAATTGTGCTTTCGATTATTCCTCCATAGCTATTGAACTAATCAAGATATAGAAGTGCTCTTTGCTTTAGATTGATGCTTTTGTAAAAATAAAAAAAATAAATAAAAACTATTAAATTATATTTTCCGAATTCAGCCCATAGAGATAAAAAAAGATTAAAACGTGTTTCCGATTCACAGTCGCTATGTATCGATCACATTGAGTTTTATACAGCGACATGATTTTTGTTTAAGCTTGATGCTTTTTTCAAAAACCTGAAAAGTAATTTCAGGAGTTATCGAAATTCCCCGCCCAATGAGGTGAAAAAGGGTGAAAAGTGATGAAATGTGTTTTCAATTACTGGACGATATATCTTGAACCCAATGGGCTATTGTCATGTTTTTCACGTCCAAGAGACAGCAGTTAAATAGTCTAAAATGCGATACAAGGGTATTTCGAAATTTTAGTCTCTTAGGAGGTGAAAAGACCTGAAATGTGTTTTAGATAAATCTTTGTTACATGTAGAACCCATCGAGATATTCAGATTATTTTTGCTTCAGGATGACGATTACGTAAATTACCGTAAAAAGTTTTAAGATTTTAAAAAATTCGAACTCTCAGTACTGTACAAGAGTGATATGAGATTTCAAATGAACGAACGATTTTGCTTCTACTGAAACGGCCATCGTCATGATTTTCACTTCACTTGGATATGTGTAAAAATATTTAAGATGTGAATTTAAGATTTTTCGAATTTCGACACCTAAAGGGGTAAAAAGGTATAACATTTGTTTTCTGTCAGCCGATGATACTTACCACAACCAATACAGATATTGAGGTGGTGTTCGCGTCTGAATGATGCTTACGTAAGTACCAAAAAAGTAATGCAAATTTTTTTACTTTGTAAGATAACTTAATAACTGAGAAGAAAACTTAGTAGCCTATGTAAACTTTTAAGGCAGGCGGTCTGAAAAGCAAGTACTACTAGCGAGGAATAAAATACAGGAGTTTAATTTTACAGTTCTGCTGAGGATTGTTGTTGTACAACCTCTATGAGCTCAAGAAATTGAGTTTTTGTTTTTAAATTAAGTTTCATGAATAACATCAACGTTATGTGGCACAGTTGTTTGTAGCTAGGGAGAAATTAGTCTTAATGACACATACACTACGTATTTCATTCGATTACCCTCATACAATAAAGAGTCTGTAATTATCTCACAACGTCAACATTGGTGTGACTGTACATAAAGCCCAGGTGAAGTCGCTGTTAGTGACGGGCGCAAACTTAAGACTGCTATTCGCGTGGACAGCTATAACAACTTATCCTGCTGCAGAGTTAACTCAACTAGCAGATTTGTCATCCAAACTCTTTATGATTGAACTACCTATCTGGTATACAAAGATGTTTTTCAACTAAAGTAAATATTATCTATTATGAGTAGTAAGTAATACACGCGAACAACGCCGCAGGTGCACTGCTAGTGTGTGTGTATAAATAAATAAATATATATATTTCTATATCGCATGCGAAAATAATGCGTTTCGGACCATATTCATGTAGAGATTGTTTCAGATTTATAAATATTATTTAAATCTTTGTTAGTTATATATTTTTCATGGAAAAACGGGTAAACCTTAGTGAATTTACACTAAAAAACTTTGATGTTTAAAAATTGTGAAAGGTTACAACCAGCTAAGTTAGTTGTTGAAAATAGGAAATACGTTAGTTAATTTCATTTGACCATGAGGAATTACTTATTCATATTTCCTAAAATTTACAAACGTTGTTTTCCGGTTATATTAAGAGGTTTCATGTCGATAAAAAACCGGAATTACTTGTTTCTCAAATTGCATCGTAATTAATCTTTACCCCAGAAAATACAGAAATAATAAGAAAACCAACGCAAGACTACATCGACAAGAAAATATTTGCAAATATAATTGTTTCTTTTATTTTAGAGTGTTTATTTACGTCTCTCGGTTTTATGCCGTTGGGTTTTATAATGAACTGCTTACAAATTATCTCAACCTAACTGAACGATACAAACATGCATGCCTGTGCTGGGATTCCAACCCAGGACCTCTCGAACCGTAGCCCGGCATGCTACTGACCACGCAACAGAGGCAAGCTGATTTGGATATCCGTATACCTTTAATGTGCTTATTCTGTGAACCGAGGAAAACCGTCAAATAGACTTAAAGTATACGGAGTTTTTAAATTTAACCGCATTTGTATAGTGACGAAACTATTTATAATGTAAAACTCAAATAATATTCTGACACTAAATAACCAGAGTTACCGCTGTAGTGAATTGAATATTTGCCATGTACTAATAAGAATAAGCGTACAAAATAAACGACATTTATTTCTAACATTGTCCCGTAGGACACATTATACAGAATGTACCAGAACGACAGGTACAAACGTTGTGAGGTGATTGCCTATCGAAAAAGACATAGAAAACATTACCCGAACAATGTTGTACAGTAACTCATAAGGACGATATCCACCTTTAAAAATCTACATTTTAAATTGTTGTAACAGAAAGTAATAGAAACTACTGGAGACTAACGAAAAAGTCTATGAATGATGTTATTTTACGTAAACCGTAAGTTGTACGACAAACCTTGTAACGCGGGTTGCGTATTTGACAGACAACTAAGTGTACCCTCACTTTTTTCTCGCGAAACAGTTTACATTGAATGTTCCAGCAGTTGACGTGTATTTAGAATTTAGTATGAGTATTAATTATTTGGAAATAATAAATATACATAAGGGTTACCACACCTTGGAAGGATAAAAACACCACCACTTTTTGTCTCTATGTAACGAGTGTTAGTACTCCACCATTGTGCAGAAGCTTAAAGACTTCGTAAAGTAACATCATTACTTACAGAAGTTTTCTTTAATCTCCAGTAGGTTTTACTATTTCCAGTTAAAATCATTTTATTTGCCGATTTTTAAGGGTGGACATCTTACGTATGAGTTACTATACGATGATGTTTGTATAATGTTTGCCATCCCTTTTTGGATAGGAAATCAACTCACACCGTTTGTTCCTTTAGTTCAGAAACGTCCTCTATACGCAGTTACAAACGTGTGAAAAATCAGCAGTTTGGGAATTTCAGTTGCTACAAACAGTCTTTTTATTTGAAAATCATTAAAATAATTGTATGGTATCAGCATAGGAAAATGCATAAGATGATAAAAGTCATTTAATTTATAAGAATTTTAATTAATGCTTCAAATCAGTCAATTTAATAATGTTATGCTTAATAAGGTAAACCATAAATAATTTGTATCTAATGTTAGACTTAGTTTCCCGTTGAAATACCTCTTTTAGAAATAAACATAGAATATTTAAATGTGTAGAAAAACGGGGTAAGGTTAATTTTATACGGAGATTAAATACTAATTTACGTTATCCTTAAGAAAATAATTATTTGTACAGTTAGTTTATTTGTCTTATTCCTAATCGTAAGTAAATTAAGAAAAAGTAAGTACAATACTCTGTGTGCATTAAATAACATTCACGCCTTATTAAAACCATGTTTGCAAACGAGAATATTTTAATATCTAGAAAAACGCCGTTTCTAATAACGTACTACCTCCCTCTGTCGAAAATTGTAACCGAAGATTAACATAAATGTCTTCATAAAGATTCTGTAGTATGATAAACAAGCCTACGATTTAGGTTTGAAAATGAAACTATGGTGTACATTTTCCCGAATGATAATTCGTAAATTAAGTAATTCGAATAATAAAACATGAATCATATAATTTACCTGGGGCCTTATAAATGTACGGAAGCTATACGGAAAAGAGTAAACAAACTGTTACCATGTAGGAAACATTTGCGAAATTCATATCAGGCAACATAAAAATTTAGTTATTTCTAAACACTCTTCATTTATCGGTCGCATACTGCAATAAGTTCAACAATAAGTTACCTCTCACTAGGACGGAAAGTCAATATAAATTTCAATAAGAAAACATAATCGGTTGAAAACAAGTTTATTTTTTCCAGCAGATTCCATAGAGGTGGAAGTACACTTGTAAGAACATGTAAAGTACTTCAAATCGTAGCAAATGTTTCGAATGTATCTAAACAACCCAAGAAAAAGGCGTTACGTCTAGGATACACATGCACTGAATACAGCCGACATTGAAGTAGCCAGCAGTGTCCTGAGTAACTTAGCACGGCTTTGCACGTACTCTCTTAAGCAGGCGCAATGGGGAGCAGTATGGGCAAATACACTAGGGACTAATACCAGACAGCAAGCCCTTTTTTGCATTAAACTATGATGGTACTGTCACATCTTACTAAAATATAACGAAACTCTTCACTAGTACCTTCGTGTTTAAAATTTTACGAATCCATGTAAACCAGCGTGGAGATTAAGATAGTGATCAAACGGGCAATTTTGTTCTTTAAATCGTTGCGTGGCTAGATTGTGCTGTAGCTTTAATTAGAGACCATAAAACGGGAGAAAAATGAAATATTATATATATATTTGGAAATTTACAGCGCACTGGCGAATTATTCCAGTAGCATATAAGAAATATTTATTTGTTAACTATAGTTCATAATTTTAATTTCGAACGTAAAATATAGCATAAACTACGTTAACAAACAAAACAACTTAATTTCTTTCTTTTAGTTTCACTGTTGCGTCTTTTGGTAATGAAAATGATTGGTTTTGTTACTCTTAAATGTTACAAAATTACCTGTTCGGTAACAGATATTCCTTACAAATTGGTACATTTTATTTCTGTAATATAATTAAACGCTTTGCATTCACAATTAATAGTGTAATTTTAGTCGAAAACGTGAAAAATAATAACAACTATTTCTCCCTATGAAATACTACCCAAAATTTGTGTAACAATTTATATAGTACTGTCGATATAGTTTGCAAATGTTTTTTGTCGAATATATGCTTACAAACTTTTCAAGTTTTAAGGTCATTACACTGGTTAAAATGAAAAACTACCCGCAATGTTGCGTGCACGTGACTTCACATCTCACCGAGAAAAATATTTTGGATGTACTAGTATTTATGCTTGAAAAATGTATTTGAATGTCAAATAAACTTCCATATTATAATCCGCTAATTGAGTCACGTTTTACCAAATAAGTAAAAATGGCTGATAACTGTCTTCGTTTGTTTTTTCAGCATGATTTACGCATATATAAGTTATTTTATCAAAGTTACTCATTTAAATCCATTTGAGTACATAACTGTAACAAAGTTCATTCGAGTTGCCATGTTGTAAGTTCACTCGTTTAGGAAGACGTCTACAAAGTAACCAGGAACGCTGACTCGATCAAATTTGGGACAACTCTGCTCGGCGGTAGGCTTACTGGGGATAATTAACTTGCAATTGTATACATATATGTAATATTAGCCATACCATAAGAGGAACTGACTTGGGGCACTTTCACACGGTTTGTATTTGCTGTTTGCGCCAGATATGAGTAAATGTTAATAACTTGTGAACATACGTTATATGGCTAAAATATGCAGTATATTTTTTTCATGTTCAAATTCATTCCCGCTAAAGGCCAGTCTAATCCAGGGTAGAGGAACAGTATGCAAGGTATTCATAGTTTCGAAGAAATGTTCTACCAAATCTATATCGGGCATTCGTGAAGAGAAATATGAGATGCCGGAGATTGAGAATTACATTTTACTCTCATTCTATAGTGAATTGGCTCTTTATTTTGTTTTTGTAGTAGCTCCTTGACAGTGCCGTATTGTTCTTTTCTGTGATTTTTTTTAGGAATGAAGTATTTTTAAAAAATTCTGTTGGCGCTTTCGTTCAGAAAAGTAGATATTTTTCGTGTATAGCATACTTGGTAATAAAACATGGTTGTTATTATGTGATCGAAAAAAATCATGTCACGTGACCAAGTTAACCCGGTTTATTTTATCAGTTGAATTTGCGTAAACGCATTTAGTACCTATGTGTAACAGTGATTTAGAATTTTAAGTATAATTTTTTAGAAACTTTAATAATTTGCTTTCTTTTTTTTTCTTTGAAAGGTGCGTTCCAAATTCAGTATTCGAGCACACTTCTTAAAAACGACATAATTGTGCAAGATTTAAACAGAAATTTGAACCGTTTACAGAAATGTTTAGTATATAGTTATGAATATTAACATTTATAAATTTTTAACGCCAAAACTTGTTCTCTTAATTCTACATTTTGAAAACTTCAATTAGTAGTGGTTTAAAATTGAATCTTGTGGAAGCAATGAATATATGATTTTACTCATCAGTTCCAAAAATAGACAATGTATAATCTCATTGTTTACAAGTTAAATTATTTCCCGATTTTATGTATGCAAACGCCAATAACAATTTCGAAACTATTTAGTTCATCCTGGATAAATTGAATAATAATGAACCTAAGTCTATGACTTACTGTTGTCAGATCCGTTTATGATGTTTATGTATTATAGGTAGGGCCACGATCTTGTCGCGAGAATATTTTTGCCCCACTTTGTTTCAGTGTCTCACATGCACATCGGCAGCTGTACTTCATAGTTACCGGCAGCGTGTCTTTGTTCAGACACGTTTCTCATTTGACTGCACCAATCAGAATAAGATTATTGTGAGTCTGTACGTCTATAATTGGCCAAGGCAATTGAGAGTAAAATCATCCAATCACAGACGATGTAGCAGAGCTGCAGATTTGCACATGACTAGAGCCGCGATTTTATGGCGAAAAGATTTTTCCAACATTTGGTTTCGATGCGTCATGTGCACACCTGCAGCTCTGCTACGTCGTCTGTGGTTGGATGATTTTACTCTCACTTGCCTTGGCAAATTATAGACGTACAGACTCACAATAATCTAATTCTGATTGGTGCAGTCAAATGAGAAACGTGTCTGAACAAAGACACGCTGCCAATAACCTTGAAACAGAACTGCCAATGTGCACGAGAGTCACTGAAACAAAGTGGGGCAAAAATCTTTTCGCGACAAAATCGTGGCCCTACACATGACTAAGACCACGAACTTTCCTCTGAAAGAATTTTGCCTCAGATTGTTTCAGTGCCTTACGTTTACATCTGTAGTTCTGCTTCATTGTCAGTAACTGGATGTTTGAACTCTCACGTGTCTTGAGATTCTACCTGCATATCACATATGTGTGGTGTTTCAGTAACCTTACTGCCATCGACACTGTCAGTCAAATGAGAGACGTCACTTCACAAATACACGCTGTCAATAACCACGAAGCAAGCGTGCACGTCAAGCACTGAAACAAACTGGGGCCAAAATTATTTTCGCGAAAAGTTCATGGCCCTACACACGACGCATTGAAACCAAATGTTGCAAAAATCTTTTCGCGACAATATCGTGGCTCTAATTACAGGGGTAAGCTAGCCTTCTGCATTCATTACGACATTTTATTATTATTCAAGTTAGAGAAACATGCGCTACATCTAAAACGCATTACAGAACTCAGATGGTTATTGATTTTTGTCATCAACTCGAGAAATATCGTTTTCAGTACTTGTACCGTAAAACTCTAGACGTTACGTTATCTGAATTTCCTTGTCGAAATCCTACCATCTGGACTGCTTGAGAAGATTGCGCAGTACATAATGCCGCTGATAACTAGTTTATGAGATTTACACTGTAGTGTAATAATAAAAAGAAATGTCCTTAATTTATTCCTTCAAGTGTAATTGGTGTTAACTTTAACAATTCGATAACTCATAAATAAAATAACCAAATTTCAAATTAAAAGTCATAAAATTATAAAATAAACTCAAACCATATAATTTATTTAAGAAACTGAAATCATTATAATGAAATGAGAAATAGCAACAAATGTTTTTCAGTGCCTCTACTTCGGGATGTGTTTTAGTTTCTAAAACTAATTTCTGTCTACACAGTTATTTCACCATGACTTTTAGCGCTTCTGATATATATACAGGACGGCCAAGGATAAGTGTTACAAATTGATAAGGATTGTAGATGTGCATGTTTGGAACATATTTGATTAAGGAACCCATGTCCGGAAACGCCTCTTTATACCTGAAAATGACACTAAAATGAACAGGGGTAGTTAGGCAACCTGGTAACAACAAGCCAGTGAAAACATCACGTGGTCATCATGTTGTGCATCTTACGTACTACTCGCAAGGATGAATTGGTGGCCAGGATACATGCCGCGTTTCAGAATATCGGAAACATAGCAGCTGTCTTTATCTCGGCGCTGCACTGCATGTATCGGGTGTGGCGGAGGACATTTTGAGCAGCACATGTAAAGGTTACACATTACTGAATAAACCTGAGTGGCAATACAATTACACACGTGTCGTTATTGACATCCGACGAGACCGTCCCCGCCAGGTTGCCTACCTACACCTGTTCATTTGTTGCGCCATTTTCAGGTATAAGGATGCATTTCCGGACATGGGTTCCTTAATCAAATATGTTCCAAACATGCACATCTACCATCCCTATCAATATATAACACTTATTCTTGGCCACCCTGTATGTATATGTATGTGTGTGCATGTAGGATTTCCATAAACTGCCTTATAATAAGGATACCACGCGAATCCTGGGGTAAATTTGAGACGAAAATGTTTGTGGCAAAAATTTGTAGGACGAAATTTTACGCGCACAATGTGGCAACACAGTAGTCTACGGAGAAAGTCCCCTCCTGCGTTCCACGTCTAGGTATTCTCTTATGTGTTTCCACCAGTAAACTTAGAATCAAGTGTAAGCTGCTCGGAAGTTGAACCTGCAACCATAAAATAATGGCCAGAACAGGCAGTAATCAAATAAGACAACTATAAAACGCAAGAGCACGTGAAATGTTATCGTTCAACATTTTGCCACTAACGTTTCCGTCTTCAGTTTAGTCCTTGATTATTTAATGTGCTTATAATATGGCAATATTTGGACATAGGTTTTGTACACACACACACACACACATATATACATATATATACATATATATTTACATACATATGTGTGTGTGTGAAATGAGTACACTAACTACCAAGTTTTTCCAACACCGGAGCACTGAACCTAACTCGAACAATGAAGTGAACCGCCCGCAGAATCTCAGCGTATGTTTCCATATATTAGTAATGTACGATGAGACTTGCACATGCAGCCAGATAAATATCTCCACACATAAGCAAACTGAAAATGAATTCCCTCACTTTCGCTCTTAACAGGAACGATTATTTTATGTCTACGCTGTTATTTAGCAACGAAGCGACGTTCCATACTGTCGGCAAAGTAAGTAAGCTCAATATGCGGATATGAGGTCTGGGGAATCACAGGAAACCACCGAGCTCAAGCGTGGCTCCCTAAAAGTGAATGTGTTTTGCGCTGTTATTTAAGAAGAAATCCTGCAGGATTGAAAAATTCATTTTTTCATGAGTCCTCTATTACTGGAATTCGTTGTTTGTATTCCCGTCAACCATCTTTCTGATTTCAGTTTGCCGTTTTTTTTTTCGAAATCGCTCCAAGCGTATGCTGCGGTGGTTCATTAACAAACGCCATGGCCGATTCTTCTCCCAGTTCCGGTCATTGTGTCAAGTTGTATGTCGCCGTCTCTAACGACTTTGCTGTCGACAAGACGTTAAATTCTTTTTAACTAAGGACACGCTAACAGAGTGGTTGTTTCGTCAGTTATAAGAGCCAGCGAGGGACTGTACTACCCAGCAGGCACTCAACTGACACCTAGCTGTCAGCGGGTATGTGTACTATACGTTGCAGCAACGTTGGATACGTCGCAGGGCAGTCGGTGACCAGGATCTCCATCATTGGCTTAAAGGAAGTCCAGGTCTTACATCTTGCGATCTTTTCTTTCCAAGATAGTCCTAGAGAGAGACTGTAGTTACAGCATATTTGATCAAATGTGGTAGCTAATGAAACTACCCATCAGTTAAACGAACTAAAAAAAATTTGTTATCTTCTGGCAAAGAGTCTCCAGTAAATATATATTTGTCGCTCATTTTCATATTCAAACTGCTATTACATCGGTTGCCATTACCTTTGTACGTTGTTTCTTAACTGTGCGTAAGAAACAGTCATGCAATGTAAAAATTATTTGTAAATTTAGCACGCTGATGTATAGGAGTATTAAGAATGTACGTGTGGTGAAATAGTTTCCCATACACCAATGCTATAGTTCTTATATGTTTTTAGGAGGCAGTCAAATATATACTGACGTTACCAGGCTTGTATAGAACAATCTGATGACTCGCTCTGTTTTCAAGATGAGACATGTAAAATGTCCATTACTTTGTATAGGTTCAAAACTTCCAATACTTTTTAGGAAGTTTTCTGCAGGGTACTTCCAACATATCGTTTACATTAACCCTATTATATGTAGTTAGTTATAATTTGATATTATAGATATCTAAATTAAACGAAATATGACAAAGTGCAATTTGGTACTGCACAACAAAACTCTGAATACCGTCAATACCATGAAAAATCAAGGAGTTTTTAAATTCTATTAAATATATAAAATTCTATAATTTACTTTACTGAAAATTTTCAACATATTTTGACTTACTTTTTATAGCTATCACATTGTAAAATTGCCATACACCGTCCTGACTCATTCTGTGTACACGTTAACAAAAAATAATTCCGTAATTAGAGAGATCATAGTCAGGTCGTAAACAAGAGGGAAATGTTCAGCTGTGAGCACACTTTCAATGTCGCAGGTGTGGAACATTTCTTCTCCACCAAGCTCATTACTAATATGGACAACCTACAGACTGCAGTACACACACGAGGACACAATATTCAACTTGTCCGCTGTAGCAACAGGCAAGAAACACCTGTACGTATTGTCACTGTGAACTGAGTTTACAGTTATCGGTAAGTATGGAATCTATGTGTGATTCCTGGCATTACACAAGGGAAATAGCGGAAATGATCTTCTGTTATGGTCTGGAAAATGAAAGCAACTGACAAGTTCTAGTCCTATGTGGGACGTAGAATTTCACAAATGTCAGGGATGGTTATCTATATGTCTGGGTGATCATGCATGAACAGTTACTATATCAGTATCATGTAAAATTTGTACAAACCACTAGACTACAAGATCCCCCGCTATATTGCAGTTCTCCCAATGGATGTTGCAAATATATGGTGATGATCCATATTTCACAACAAAGATGCTGTTCACAGATGAGGCTGGATGCAAGCCCAATGGAATTGTCAGTTTTTATACTGAACATGAGTGGACAGCTAAATATGTACACGCAGTTCATATTGTTACGGTGTCGCAATCCCGCGGCGTCGGTGGCGTCGCGGAAAAGTTATATGACGGTTGCACAACCCTGCGGCCTCGGTTGCGTCGCGGAAAAGTGGTCAGAGGGTGATGGGTATTAACAAGTCACCAAAAAGTGGCGGATTGCGGCAACAGTGGTATACCAGGAATCCGATGACTTGAAGAGTTAGTGGGTCTTAACACTTATTCAACACTCTTTCAAACTCCTAAATTCAGCAGGGATTGCTCCGCCTCTGGGCATAGCTGGGAGCCAATCATATCGGAGGATATTGACGGCCTGGTGGGGGCGCGAAGAATGTTATAGACATCGAGCTAGCTACCGAGAGAGTTGGAGAAAAGAGTCGGCGAGAGTGAGCCTTCGTCTCCGGCGGCGACCGCACCCAGGGACTTTGGGTTCGAGTCTGGGAGCGACCCTCTGACTAGAGCTCTACCTTCAACGGCGGCACGAGCGGTGAGTCCCCTGTTGGTTTAGGAAAGGAGAGCGATCCCTTACGTATCTCCTGTCTCGCCTTACCCTAAACCTTCCACTCGCCTCTGTATCTGCAGTACTGTTATACCTTGTTTTTTCTATTCTAATAAACTCTGTTACCTTTCATCTTAAAATTATTTATCTTCCCCTTCTCGGCTAAACTTTGTAACAATATATCTCTTCAGATATGCGATTCAGACCCCATGTTCGTTAGACATTTATTTCGTGTACTGCTCCATACTACCTCTCCAAACATGTAATTTGTTTTTCTTAACATCGTTTGTATACGTACAAACATTTCAAACACTTTGTAAATAACGATTTTCCCCACGTAACGTCATGTATATAAAGACTTGACAATAAATTTTGCCATGATAATTATAAGCCTTCTCGATCTCGCCATAATCAAGAACAGGTACCAGTGAGTGACTTAATTATTCAACCGTGCCATTTTATTACTGACAAGACATCGCATTGTCCACTAAGAGATTATGCGATATAAGGTGGCTGCCTGAGTGGTTGTACTTTACGCATTCGAGTCCAAGAATTTCAGAGATATAAGAGCGACAAAGAATCCGTATCACGTCTCACCCTGACCTCTAGACGCACGCATATGTACCGGAGTGCGATCTTCTCGGCGATAACTCGCCTGTATGAGACATTCACTAGTGACTGTACCATTTTATGACACAATATTATGGAGAGTTGCACCTGCATGTACAATTTTATTAAATATTCTGCACCAATATTTATTAAAAGGACCTCAAACCCACCACTTTTCACCATTTTCGGCCGCGCGAAACATGCTTTAAGCATTACTGACGGTCCTAACATGTATATGCACGCCTCTAACTTTTTTTTAATGCTATTTTTGAGCAGGTATCACTCACGTACATTGAGTAGTTTTCGACATTCGTATAGGCTGATGCACTGCGCATCACTGAAGGACCTGAGCAGGTAGTGACCTTGACAGCCCACCAGAGACTAGTTAAAGTTACGCTGCCATCGCTCAGTCCGCCTCTGCATTAATTTGTTAGTTAGTTAGGACTTACGTAAAAATTAAATTAATTTGTGTATGACTTTTACTATACGCCATTGAATACGGATGTATTTTATTCGTGTAGTCGATAAACTCTTTCTCTGTCGCCAAATTGCATCCGCAGCAATGGGAGAGGGTGAAAGTAGAAGAAACAGTATTTTTGGTATATTGGAAAACTCCGCTTAAAATTTGTCTGGAACGAAGAGCACATAAACTCCAGAAACCACGTGAATACAGATTTAAAAATTAAATTTTTAAAAATTTTAAATCTTAAGTTAATACTGGAATGCCAGTTGTGGTTTCACACGACCTTAGTTACTAAATCAATTTGTTACCTAATTAGATTTAATCGAATTAATGCGCACTGAAAATGAATTACATTGGAATTCGCAGTTACAAATCTGCTTTCAGTACAAAGATAACTCTTTTCTCTTTAAATAGCAAGGAATTTGATAATGTTCACTCTCCGATCATATTCACAAACATGCAGAATACGTTAGTTTCTTTAGTAACCAGTGAAACATCGAGATTGAAGCACGATATGTCGCTCTCGACAACATAAGATAATTTTTGGAAGTAAAAAAAAATTGAGTGATGGGATGGACTTGATGTTCACCTCGGGGCAGTTACCTATTCCAATATCAGACCAGTTACACGGCTCATGGAAGACTAGTCGGTGTGCAGAACATCGAGACGCTGAAGGTTCGTGGCGTGTGCACGCAGCCCCAGGCAGTGGCAGCGATGTCATTCCGCGTGATTAGCATCACCAAAGGACCTTATATTTATGAGCTACAAATGAGCCTTGTATTAGTGGAGTGAATGGTCGCGCCAAGGAGGGGCGCGCCAGGAACGACGACCCTTTCTATGCACTTGTGCCCGCCGGTCAGTGGTCGGGGTCGCTCTGCCACACGCACCCCAACCATTCTGGCACCCCCGCAGAGCCGCAGGCTTTCCAGCCCTTCAGTCTATTTATTTTATTGAACGTCGTTACTTAAACGTGCCGCCATTTGAAGCATTGTCATCGCTAAGGTCGCCAGTGCAGACGGCTGACACTAGATGCGTTCAGCTAATGAAACACTGCGAGATATTCACGACGCTGTGGTGTGGTGACAGATCATTTCTGGACTCAAGTTGTTTCAACGCGATTGTAAATCTCGTTATTAATTGCTTTTAATGTAAATTAATTTTCAATACACACTGATAAATTAAGGACTATCTGAATACATGTTCTCCTTTCCACAAAATTCAAACAGTGTGAAATTATCAATGAGAAAATCCGAAATTTTATCCTGAACATCAACCAGTCAATTTCACTTAACAAATGTCAATCACAAATCAACTTGTATAGTGCTATGTATCATACAAAATACAAACAGTATGTGTACATACACACATGAGTGTGTTGCATTTATTTATTCATATATTTCTACGTAGGCCTGTACATATACATGCCCTAATTTTTATATATTTTTATGATATATCTAATGAAATAAAAAAATCTACGAAATTTTATATATTATGTATATTGTTATACAGTTACACACAGAAACCACATTTAAACATAATTAAAAACGATTACTTCAGGAGTCACATATTACAAATAACAATATGTATTTCACTTTCTAACAAGCAATAGAACAGTTATTTATGTATTACTGTTTATGAAGATGTTCCCTATTATGTATAACGTTGCTCTAGGCAACCTTACCATTTTAGGATCTCCGAAAACCATATCGTTCATAATTAATTTTTCTGTTATATATTTCAATGAATTCAGCATTAGGTTTTTATTTGTTTTTCCTAAATATACGAAAAAATGCCACATACTTTTTTAATGTACAAATCTAAGTTATTATTAAAAGGTAATTAAAAAATATTAGTAAACACTTTATTTATATAACATCAAAACGTTAAAAGATTATAAGTGAAAACTGCAAAAAAACTTAACATCTGTGTTGTATTTCGTCATTTACAACCAAAAACGATTGTTATATTTTCATTAGCATAATTCTAACTTCAGGTAAATAATGTATTACTAAAAATTGTTTTTAAGGAACAACTCACAGTCAATAGAAATAAATACCGAAACGTTTCTAGCGAATATCTCACCGATAAAAATGCCAAAGTTTTTGTTTTGGTGAACTTAAAGCACGACAGCAGACAAATAACTCAACAGGTATGAACAAAATTTATAGTTCTCGGAGTTATGAATCAGATATTCAGGATCTTTGAATGTCATAAAAGTTTGGCTGCGAGATAATCATAAACGTATTAAAAGAATACAAATGCTTAAAAGAATATAAAGCTAACGGTAAAATTATCACAGATACTTGGAAAACTTACACTAACATTTTAGAGTGTTTGTGTATGTTTTTGCTTCTATAGTAATAAGCGTCCATACCGTTTTATGTAAGCAAGAAATTCCACATTTCTCATCGTTCAAAGTATTCTTAATCTTAGTACATAACTTCGAATTCAAGTTGTATCGCTGGAGACCCATTTAACTTTCATTTAAATTACAGGAAAACTTTATGGTATTATGAGCTTTTGAATTAAGGTGCGCTACCGCATTTCTATGCTTGCATGATGAAGTAGTTAACGCACGTGAAAACGTATCGCATATCTTTCGATGACAAGTTACCTTGAGAGTATTACATACAAGCTGTTGATAAAATTATTTTACTGCAACTAACCGTTTCACAGAAATAAATATAATAAGGAAATTTAGAAATTGTATAAACGTTAGAAATAATTCAATATTCAGCAGATCTAGATTGTTTTAAGAAACGATGTTACTAACAAAATCCATAAAAATCTTAAATTTAAATGTTTTTACGCTTCTTCTAAGTTAAGAAACCACCTTTTTATAAGGATATCGTAAAATGTTCTCCACAAGTTACAAAACTTACGCCCACACTCTAAATATTTACTTTTTATATACGAAGATCCGATTTTTTGTAAATTCTAAGGAACTTGCGCCAGTTTCGTAATTTTTATAATATATCGTTCTGCTACAGCTTGTCTAGACCAGGAAGTGCAGCCCTTTGATTTTTAAATTTTTGCTGTGAGTGCTTAAAATGTCTTGCTAAATGAGTTGTGTGCAAGTAATCTTTTACGCGCGTAGTTTTCACTCATCCTGTCGCAGTTCCCAAGCAATAACTCTCTTATATAATTTGATGGCCTGAGTTGAAGACTTACGTGTTATTCCCTGTTACGGAATGATAAATCATTTTATAGAAAATAAATTATCTAATTAAAAATGCTGTGCTGTGGCGAGGAAGTGAGTTAAGTGTTCTTGTTTTACATATCGTAAAATTATCCAAAAGCAGAGAAAAATATAAAAAATTAATTAAAGTTCTATCCGGAATATTCCAAAATTAAGTAAGCCGTATACTCCGAATATGATTCGAGGAGAATACAGGTAAAATTTAAAGCCACGTGGCGGTTTCAATGGTTTATATTATGGACTCTAATTAGGTAGTTTCAAATTAGATTACACTACTAAAAAAATTATTTCAAATTTAAAAATCGTGCTCCTGAGTTCGCGCCTAGATTAATTCTATAATGTTCTTACAAATTTCACTTAAACATGCATTTATTGCATTTCTCTACTTGTTGTGTGACGTCTTCCTCGTTACCACTCCTGAGAATGTAAGTACTGGATGATAGAGACACTTGTAATCTTGATTCCCTCTTCTAAGAGTTTCCACAGGTTTGGAGATCTAAAGAATTGTATTCGGATTTTGCAATTGGTCTCGTGGGTCGCTGCACGCTCTTTTTTAGAGTGAAACCACTTTATTTATAAATGCCTTGCAACTTTCTCTATTTTTCGTCAGTAGATATCTACCAATACGTATATACAGTTACCTTTTTGTAGCATACGAGATAGTATTTTAGTAAAATTTACGAGACAGGTGCAATAGACGACCAGTGAAATAAGGTTTTGACCCGAACATTTTAAAAAAGCTGTAACTTGGTACAGGTGTTTATAAGGCCATTCTATATAACAAATTAAAAGTCCCAAAGTTTCCCAGTTGGGGAAATCCGCCATCTTGAAAAATATTCATACCTTGTTTATACTAGTAATTAACTGTAGTGCATCATCTTATGAACCGATTCCATTCATTTAGGTACTAAATTGATTATTCAGAATGTGAAATTAACAAAAAAGAAGATGACTATGGTAATTAAATTGACCATGGATTGAGTAATACACATAGAAAAATCGACATACTCTTTCGATGCATAAATAGGTTGTACAGTATAAAATGCAGATCTCTATGGATCTAATGCACGTGTTGGCCCCACTGGCTATTACGGACATATGTTTAAATAATGGTGTTGTTTTTTATGGGATAAATACGAGTACCAGTAATATAGAGAGAAAACATGGTTCTAAAAGGTAATATAATGTAAGTAAAATTGTTTTGCATAATACAATAGAGTTTTATAAAGGTGATATATATTTTCACACGTGATTTATCATTTTCATTGAACTCACCTCTGTGTTATATTGTCACAATATTTCAAAATACAAAGTCTTAGAGAAAAGCACTTATGGTATTGATGACGTTTATGTTTATCCCGACTAGCTTCCGATGGTGTTTAATCCTGTTCGTCTGTCAAAATGATCTTAACATTTCCTCTAGTTCCTAAATTTGCGGCATTCGAGTTCTGTTTTATGAATGTGTTGGAAAATTAATTTTGTTTCAGAGAATGGATGCAGTGACGTGTGTTTTGTGCAATGACACAAAGAGTGGGGAAGTGATTGTTGTCAAAAGAGGGTAGAGATATTATGTCGATTTAGTAAGGCAAGAAATGACAGTCTGGCTTCGTTACTCAGCACCGTGGACAGTATCAAAGTCCGTGTGAACTGTAGAAAAGGTTACACTCGTCGCATTTCTCTCGTGACATCGGATAATTAAAATGAACCAGTACCTAAAAGGGTTGTGCGTTCGTCTGTTCCTTAATTTTATTTTAGAAAACAATGCTTGTTTTGCGAGAAAAACATAGATAGCGTTGATATATATAAGCACCCAGACAGGCAACCACTATGAAGTGTCGTTAGTACTCTTCATGTTATTGACTCAGTGCGCACAAGGCCTCAATGCGATTTGATGTGTGGGGAGAAACTGTTCTATTAAGACTGAATACATCGAATGATCTTGTGGCTTCATCAGCACGTCACCATCGACAGTGCTACTCTCACTTCAGCCGTCCTAGTTCAAGTCAACCCAGTTTTGACCAGTCAACGAGAAATGGCCGCAGTGCTGACCTTGAAAAACAGCGAGTTTTTCAACTGTTGTGTGAGTATCTGGAGAACTCAGACAATGCCAATTTACAGTTAAGGAGCTTATGGAAATTATGAAGAAAGCTTGTCCAGAGGAATCTGTATATAGCGAAAAACTCTCAAAAGAAGTCTGCGGAGTAAATACGGAGAAAATATAATCATCGTTGAGCAAGTCGGCAGAAGCTGCGTTGTTTGCTTTAAAGGAATGACTCAAAAAGCTCTTGACAGATGCCTGGTACAATGAAAACCGAAAACGTAAAGTATGACCGAAGAAAGAATGAGAATAGTTGAAACAGCAGCCAAGATAATACGAGAAGACATCCGATCTCAGGTGTACAACTATGAGACATATCCAACAGTGGAGGAAATTTCTTCTGGAAGTGAGGATCTAATTCCTGAAACACTGAAGTTATTGCTTAGGAATATGGTAAAGATTAATAAGCCATTTGAAAATGATATTGTCAGCAAAAGGAAAGCAATCGCAACTGAACATGCCATAATAGCAGCTACTCGGCCACGTTCCTTTGTGTCACCGCTGCAACTTGGCATCGGTATATTCCTTCTGAACGCTATGGATCAAAGCTCCTATTAGAAATGCTGTCAACGATGCATGTGTACAGTTTATTTTCAATAATGCTGACTACAATATCAAGACTTTGAATGGACATGGGACTTTTCATGCCATGGGAGGCATAAAGTGCATCACACCTTTAAGTGCCATAAGATACACATCCCATGTACCGAGGAATATTACCCCTGCTACAAACACTGTTAACTTGAAATATTTTCGATTTGGTTGTGTGATCACCTAACAAAGTCCAATGCATTCCAACAGAGAAGCTTCATTTAGGTTTGAGGATGTCAGCAGAACTTTGAACTGACCTCAAACTGCATTACAAACACGTTTAATTGATTATTTGTGGATGTGGAGATACTTGCTCAACGAAACACCAAGTCCAGGTTGGAGTAGCTTCATGGATGCTGGGTCTGGAAATTGTTCGCTAGAATTCGCAACAACTGCTATTGTCCCATTACAATTTATAAACTTGGCACCCTCAAATCCTTCGACCATTCACACATGTCTCTTGTCTGCACTTGATCAATGCAATAGTAGGGGACAGGATTCGTGTGTTATTTTTTGATCAACCACTTTATGCGAAAGCCCTTGATATGGTCCTGCCCGCCAATAGTGACAATCCCTTGTCTAGTGTCATTCTGCGACTGGGTGGTTTCCATTTACTCATGTCATATATGGGAGCAGTGGGAACCATCATGAGTGACAGTGGCTTGGAGGATCTTTGGGAAATAATATATGCCAAGAATACAGTTCTTCATATGACAACTGGCCACGCCTATGCCCGAGCTATCGTGCACATTTTTTTAACTCAAATTTTTCTATTAGTCCTGCTCTTTGATGATTTGAAAACTAATTCCAAACTCACTAAGCGACTTAAGGCGGTGTATGCAGAGTTGCTTCTGGGTAAAGTGTTG
Organism: Medauroidea extradentata; assembly: GCA_003012365.1. Lineage (NCBI taxonomy): Eukaryota > Metazoa > Arthropoda > Insecta > Phasmatodea > Phasmatidae > Medauroidea > Medauroidea extradentata. Next base: position 3,001 of record PNEQ01103237.1, on the reverse strand, counting down.
CTTGAAACTATCGTGACATCTAAATTTCTCAACGATGCTGTGAATATGTTGGATTATAGATTGAAAAAAGATGAGGAATCCAGTCGCACTGCGAAACTTTGGGTGTAGTACTTCAGAATGGTTAACATAATGCGCCTATTTATCAGAGCTGAGCGTTCAGGTGATTGGGAGCTTCACAATATTACACTTAGGTATAAAGTGTCCTGCACATGTCCTACTTTATTTTCCATAAGGGTTTTCCTCCCTACGTTTGTACCTGTAGTTCAGGACCACACTGTATATTATACTATTATTATAATAACATAATATTATTTAAAAAATTAAAAAATGTTAACTTTTAAACAAACTGTCCTTTTTTTCAAAATTTTTTTACAAATTAAATTCTGAACATAGCCTGAAGCAGTTATCCATGTGTCATAAATAATCAGTTCCTGTAGGATTATTTATAAGGCCAATACCTGTTGTTGATTAAATATAATTGTGTCCTTAAGCTGTAGATATTTTAAATATCTCGATATATAGTTGCTTTTAATACGGAGGTTGAGAAATATGCACGTTTACGCAATTTGAATATTTGAACTTAATTGTTTGAAATTTCACTCGTTCACTAACACTTCGTTGTGTAACGTTATACAACATAGTTTACAGTAATATTTAGCAAGTTGTGCGCTCATACATTACAGCCGACAGTTGTCAAATACAGGATTGCATACAGTAATGGAGGGAACAGCAACATAAAACGGGATGATAACCATTCACTTGATGTATGCTTGCATAACCTAAAATGTATTAATAATCAATACTTAAATCACTTGTCTCTAGTAGGGTATTACTTATACAACAATAAAATATAAGTAAATCCTATCCTTGCATCACGTTCTTCTGACAAGTGTGCTGTGACAACACTTATTTTACGTTATACGTGTTTGCTTGGTGGGCTTTGTTGGTAACAATCGGTGTTCTGTAATCAGAATCAAGTTTATCGCTTTATATGAGATATTTTGTGTCTGAAATACTTTGTTCTGGGGTTGCTTCTGAAAGTTTTCATTGTAAAGAACAGCTACATTGATGGTGTTACATGTTTTGTTCGTGCTTATCAGATGTGAAGTTACGTCACAGTGGATCAGCAGTGGACTTTCAAAAAGGTTAAAACCCACTGGGTCACTCCAAAGTTCGGCGAGTGTTTATATGTAAAAATATAAGTAAGTTGTCAGAACATAATGTAACCGCGAATACCAATTAAATATTACTGTATTGTCAAAATATGTATTAGTTTCAGTTCACAGTATGAGATTGAGAATATGCGTACATTGAATATTAATATTTTGATGCAATATAGGTAACTATTATTATCTGGTTATTGGAAAATTTCTGAACTTTCATAACTTTAATATTGTGTTTGACAATTACGTGTTCTATATTCATGTTAGAATAATATAAAAGGACATGTGTCCCTTTTGCAATTACTAAATTATTTGTTCGCCGCACTGGTTCAGCCAATATACAGTGTCTGGTCGCTTGAGGAAGGTGTGAACGGGCGATGCTCCAATCCTACAACAGAATCTGTGTCCAGCGCAGTTCCAGCGCACCGCTATTCGTAGATCTGCAGGTTGCCTAAATGCCAGGCTTCCGCTTGCACACAGCCGATAATTGCCGACGATGTGGACATTGATTATCTCAGTGGCCCACTTTTTGTGTCCATGACTGTACATTCTAGAACCCTTTTTTTGCAAACAATTTTACGTGGAATTAAAAAAGTGTCCTTATGTAGCTTATTACAGACACTTTTATTCTAAATTATTTATTTATTATCGTTTGATTAGTTTATGCTTCGGGTAAGTAGCGATATGACATGCTCTTGTGCGAGAATTATACAACCTAAAAATGCATTAATTGTAAGAAAATACTGTGAATAAAATATGTAGGTTTTGGCCATAGTTCAGTAGGGGAACTCGGGCGAATATGAGCATATTAAGAAACATCAATTAAAATCATGAATATTATTCATTAATAAAAAATTATAAAATGCTCTAAATGATAACCTATTATGTTAACTTTCTTATACCAAAGGCATTTTATATTTAGTTCCTTAAATGTTGTGGTACCAACAAAAATTCTATAATAAAAGCAACATGCTCATATTACCCAGGAGCAGGGGTAATATGAGCACATGATAAGGCAAATATGAGCAGTTAGTAATGATGATAAAAGCAAGACCATTTAACGTAACACATACATGTACACTTTAAGTGCTGTGTAATAGAATAAAAAAAGACTGAAGATTGTTCATACTATTCGCAGTTTTCACAACAAATAAAACTTTGAGAGTCGAAATAACTTACACATTCTTCATGGTACCACTCTCTACATTGTTCACACCTGACCCACTGTTCACCATCGTGATCGTCTGTGAATTTTCCACCACACACAAGACACATGCAGTCAGAATCATTAATTTCTTCTGTTCAGAAAGAACAGTTGTCTTACACTTTCCTGAACGCATTTTCTGAAATTTAACTTTTGAAATAGAATCAGCTGATGTAAGCTCTCTTGCTTTGCCACGCTTTCGGCCTCTAGAACGACTCGGACAGTTAAGAACTGAAAGGGGAGAACGTGCTTTAATAGCTCTTCTGGGTGTTGAAGGTTCATCTGTATGTTGGCTGTACTTCGTTGGAGTAATCTGGTTAGCAGTAGAGGAAAGTTGGGGAGCTGTACTTGTTTGATGTGGTTTTGATGACTGAAGAGGGCCTGAAGTAAGCTTACTTGACTGGCTGGCAGTTGTAGAGGAACGCTGGGGAGCTGCAGTTGTTGGATGTGGTCTTGATGACTGAGGAGGGCCTGAAGAAGGCTTACTTGACTGGCTGGCAGTAGTAGAGGAATTCCGGGGAGCTGCAGTTGTTGGATGTGGTCTTGATGACTGAGGAGGGCCTGAAGAAGGCTTACTTGACTGGCTGGCAGTAGTAGAGGAATTCCGGGGAGCTGCAGTTGTTGGATGTGGTCT